>CAUYQG010274672.1:0-22319 GCA_963574415.1 Tarsius wallacei
CAGTGCTTTGGGAGGCCGAGGTGAGTGGATTGCCTGAGCCCGCGGGTTCGAGACTCGCCTGGCAACTTGGTGAGACCTCATCTCTACAATAAATCAAAAAATTAGCCGGGCATGGTAGTGCGCGCCTGTAGTTCCAGCTACGTGGAAGGCTGAGGCAGAAGGATCGCTGGAGCCCAGCAGGTCGAGGCTGCGGTGATTAGTTTAGTTCTTGGAGTTTTGTTGTTGTTGTTGTTTGTTTATTTTTTGTAATTACTTTAGTTTGTGGGTGTATGTGTTTTTTATTTGTTTGCTTGTTTTTTGAGTCAGAGTCTTACTCTATCACCCAGGCTAGAGTGCAGTGGCACAATCGCTGAATACCAATCCCCTGGGCTCAGGTGATCCTTCCACATCAGCCTTCTGAGTAGCTTGGGACTACAGGCATGGCTAGTTTAAAAAATTTTTTTTTTTTTTTTGTAGAAGTGAAGTCTCACTCTGTTGCCCAGGCTGGTCTCGAACACCTGGGCTCAAGCAATTCTCCCGCATCAGCCTCCCAAAGTGCTGGGATTACAGGCATGAGCCACCACGACTAGCCAGTTACTTTAATTTTGAAAGACAAAAGTAAAATTAAATGCATGAGTTAAGTTTTAAATTAATGAGACTCGATAACAGTTCAAAAACTCTATCACATACTTCTTACCATTACTGTTGATCTAAATCAGGAATAGACATTCTTACAGATTAAAATTAGAAGTCCCACTTAGCGCATAGGGCTAGTCACTCCTTTACTGCATTCTGTCCCTGCCTCTTGTCCCCTGTACTCTGCACTCTGAGTGCATCTCAGTTGCTGGCTGTTACTGTGAGAATGCTGGACCCAGAGCCAGAGGAGAGCCTAAGTGATGGAGTGCGTCATCTTGGAATCTTTTATAAATGTTGTGGATGCTCTGTACACAAGAGAGCTCGCTGCATGCCATTGTAGGGATAGGAACCTTCTTTTTTTTTTTTCCTTCTGACTGTATTTCTTTTCTTACTCTCTGGTCAAGTAACAATTTTATTTGTTTATTTTTGGAAAGAGGAAATGTAGAGGATGTCTTTAGGTTTTGTTTTTGTTTTTTTTTTTGCGTTGGAGTCTCACTCTGTTGCCCAGACTAGAGGGCAGTGGCCGCTCCCGGCCAGCGCAGCCTCGACCTGCTGGGCTCCGGCGATCCTTCCGCCTCAGCCTTCCGAGTAGCCGGAATTACAGGTGCGCGCTACCACGCCCGGCTAATTTTTGATTTATTGTAGAGATGAGGTCTCGCCAAGTTGCCCAGGCAGGTCTCGAACCCGCAGGCTCAGGCAATCCACTCACCTCAGCCTCCCAAAGGCACAGGATTACAGGCTGAGCCACGAGCCCGGCTGTCTTTAGGTTTTTACACTGTAACTATAGGATCTCCTCTCTCCTGCTCTTAAGGAGGTAAACAGGCAGTAGTCTCAAAATTCACTTCCTCAAACTGCTTGCTGCTGTTACGAGATTTTCTCATGGAGACAAACTTCTCCCTTTGAATGTCCCATTATTTTTAAATTTTGCCAACCTTTTTAAAGCAGTTCTGTTTTTGAGCAATCTTATGGATGCAAGAGTAGGATTTATGTATAATATTGATCAGACTTTCTTTGAAAAAATTGATTTTGAGAAACTGAAAGTTTAAGTCAGGTGTGGTGGCTCACGCCTGTAATCCCAGCACTTTGGGAGGTGGAGATGAGAGGATTGCCTGAGGCCAGGCATTCGAGACCAGCCTGGGAAACTTGGTAAGACTTCATTTCTACAATAAATCAAAAAATTAGCTGGGTGTGGTGGCACATGCCTGCGGTTCCAGCTTCTTGAAAGGCTGAAGTGGAAGGATCACCTGAGCTCGGTAGATTGAGGCTGCAGTGGGCACTGCATTCCAGCCTGGGTGATAGAGTGAGACTCCAACTTAAAACAAAACAAAGAAAAAAAAAAGAAATGTTGAAAACTTAAAGTTGAGGGTATAAACTAGATTGAACGAGATCACAAAGTCACATAGGAATCTTATATAAGGTGGGTTCTTCAGCCAAAGAAGTGTAGAAAACACAAATCTAAACAAAGTTAGAACAGGATTCTTCATTGCAGGATGTCTCAGAGCCTTTAATATGCATTGCAAATCTCTAAATGGAAGAAGAAATATAGAAAAAAAGCAAAGGTTTTCTTTTTTTTTTTTTTGAATTGGAGTCTCACTCTGTCGCCCAGTCTGGAGTGCAGTGGCTCACTCAGGGCCCCCCCAGCGTTGACCTGCTGGACTCCAGCCATCCTTCTGCCTCAGCCCTCTAAGTAGCCAGAACTACAGGCACGCACTACCACGCCCAGCTAATTTTTGATTTATTGTAGAGACAAGGTCTTGCGAAGCTGCCCGGACTGGTCTCGAATCCGCAGGCTCAGGCAATCTACTCGCCTCAGACTCCCAAAAATGCTGGGATTACAGGCTGAGCCACCGAGCCCAGCCAGCAAAGGTTTTCAAACATGCTGGCTGTTAGCCTTCCCATTCTTTTTAAAGTGTAACATTTTGTTGTATCTCTCTGCATACCTGTTAGAGTTATAATTACTGGTTATATCTGCTAGTGTTTTCTGGTACATTTTCAGGAAAACTGATGTACTCTTCTTTATTATATAGGGGAGATTATTAGGTTCAAGGGAGGTGGAATAATTAAATCTCATGACTAATTAAAAGCAATGGATGTCAAGAACCCAAGTGGGGGAACTCCCAGGCTTTCCCATTACCCTTCATTATTATCTCCCAGTATGAAATGTTGCTTTCTGAAACTATTCCTTCTAATGAGCAGTGTTTTTTTTTTCCAGTCTCCATTAATAAATATCAATTTGTTTTTCTAACATCTCAGTTTTGTATATGTGTACATGTTTGCATTTGTTTTATATGTAACATGAAGATATTCTGTTCTCAGACCTAACATTTTGGGTTATTATTAACTTACCTTAATTTTTGAGCTTGAAAATCACATACATGTGAAATCTACCTCTTCTTTTGCAGCGGCTCTAATTAGAGGAAATCGTAAAAACTGTGCTCAATTTTCTGGCTCCCTGGACTGGTTGATCAGCAGATTGGAAAGACTCGAAGCTTCTTCTGGTACGTTTAACAGTTTTCTTTTTGGTGTGATATAGTATTCCTATTTTCTTTTTTCACATGTTCTTTAAGATAAAAAGACAAACTCTGAGCTAGGTGTGGTGGTATTTATCTGTAGTCTCAGCTACTTGAAAGCCTGAGGCAAGATCTCAAAGCTTGAGACCAGGAGTTGGAGGCTACCTTGAGCTGTGATGGCATATCTGCTTTCCAGCCTGGGACTAGAACAGGGCCTTATTTACTAAGAAAAAAAAAAACCCTCTGATGTTCAGTGCAATGTACGTGTTTTCCTTTTGATAGGATAAACATTTTTATTTATTGATAAAATCATTAGTCTTTCATTAGTCTTTCCGGAATCTCAATCTGACAGTATCCTGTCCATTTATAGTTTGAAAAGAAGTCTGTTTATGCAGTCTTGAAAGCCACAGGAGAATCGGAATTCTCATTCTTTTTCTAATTGATTAGTCCTAATGTATTTTATAAACAAAAGATCTGTTCGGAATTCTCATTGTTTTCCTTGTTTTCAAACGATTCTTTCATCAGATTTGGGAGAAAATTAGTTTTCCAAATCATATAGTAGCACACTACTGGTATTTAAATCAGATTGAGTGAATACTAATAAACAGTCTGTATAATAATAAAATAGTTAGAGGCAATTCACCTGAAACACATTTCTAACAAGTATGCTAGTTTTACTTTGATGCTGTGGAGACTTCTCAGTGATTGTCTGTCTGAACTCTCCAGCACTGTAGACTACCTCAGTGATACCCAAATGGAATCCATTGCTCCTCCATCTATTTGTACAGTGTTTCACTGTTTGCCCTTCTGTGGCACTAATGCCCTCTTATGTTACTGTTTCCTCTCAGTCTCCTTCACTAGTAATGAATTTCTTGAAGGTAGGGGCTTCGTTTCATTCATCTTTGTTTTCTTTGCATCTACCCTACCATCTGGCCCTAAAGGTGTTTAATAGTATTCGTTAAATGAATGATTATTTGAATTCACTTACAAAATGCCATTGTCTATACAAAATAATTCTGTAATTTTTTGCGTGATAAGGACCCATTAGGGACAGGTTTGTTGGAATTGAATGAAAAGAGCCATAGAACAGATGGTTGTGGTCAGGATAATTTTAAATCACAGAACAAAACTTTGGAGTTTAAGATATTGAAGGAAGTGGCCAGGCATGATGGCTCACGACTGTAATACCAGTACTTTGGGAGGCACAGATTGGAGGACCACTTGAGGCCAGGAGTTTCAAGACCAACTTAGTCAACATAGCACAACCCTTTCTCTATAAACAATAAAATAAATGAGCTGGACATGGTGGTGTTTGCCTGTAGCCACAACTACGTAGGAGGCTGACACAGAAGGATGGCTTGACACTAGGAGTTAAAGGTTACAGTGAACTATGATTGTGTCACTGTACTCCAGCCACCGCGACAGGGCAAGACCTTGTTTCTAAAAAAAATGAATGAAATGAATGAATGAATCAGTAAATAAATGAATGAATAAATAAATGTGCATATTACAGGACAAATAATTGAGTAACAATGAGTTCTAAGATACTGCTATATTGCTGGGTGGCAAAAATAGGGTAGAGATGGAGATTGCTGTATTCAAAAAGGCACAGAAATTATGAGATGAGGGTTTATAACATGAATGAGTGTCATAACATGAATTAGGTAATTGTGCATTAATTGCAGAATATATTAAACAAGGAAGAAACTGGATAGCTACTAGGAGGAAGAAATAATAAATGGTAACAAGATGATGGCATAGATTACAAAAATGGATAAATTACTGGATCAAATTGTCCAGAATCATTGGCAGAATACAGTGGAGATTTTAAAAAATGCTGGTCTCTTTTCTGACCCCAGTATCTGGAAAGAAAGAGGCACAGGGCTGCCTTCAGAGCAGAGTGTTAATGCTAGACAAATCAACTGTACAGCAAAATGCACAAATCAAAAAAGGACAGAGACAGAAGGAAAGAATAAAGCCAAGCATCCTTTCAGGTTAGCCAAGGAGAATCCATGTTTATAGAGTCTTCACTTTGGTCATTGGTAGACACAGTTCCACTAGTTACAAATTGTTACATGCTACTGTCTTTTTCCAGTCAAGCTGTGAGTTACAGCCATTTCTACTTAAAATGGAAGCCCTGTGTGCAGAGATAGCATAGTGAATGCCCCTTAGAGAATGTTTAATCTGATATTCTCTCTTTAGAAAAAAGGAAATCGAGGCATCGAACACTTAAATGACTGATTTGAGATGCTAGAATTAACTATTGTTACAGCTACAACGTCCTAGCATCAGACTTGAATTCAGTTCACTATACTTTGTAGCCTCCTGGCTTATAAACATCTAAAATATATTTCACTAAACAATTTTCACTCCTGTAATTACAGTTATGCTTTTGATGAACTGCTTTTTTCCCCAGAGGAAGTAAAGTATTGCTTAGGTTTTAGAGACAGTAACAATATGCACAGGTATATAATTTATTTCAATCATGCTTTGTTATTTACTGAAAGCATGCATATATGCATCATTTTATTCTCTTACTATAATAATTCTGAGACTGCTGAACATACACTATCCTCAGCTTGTTTATGTCCCAGCTGCAGATTTAAACTGGAAAATACTTGAGTAGAAAAGGCAAAGGGGCTTTTTTTCCTTTTTTTGCAAAAGGGTGAAAGTAGGGCTAATTAATCTTCCTGGGATCTAGAACCTTCTAGTATTTACTGTCTTGGCAGATCGCTGTTGCCTTCAGGAAGGTGTAGATATAGGTGTGTGTGTGTGTGTGTGTGTGTGTGTGTATCTTGCCCTACTTTTGTGGTAGTTTTGGTTGAGGGTTGGTCTGAAACACCTGATCTGCCATCGCCAGAAGTAGAAAATGTCCTGGATTATTTTAAAAAAGAAAACATTGAAATAAAGTGATGATCCATGGGTGAACAGTTAAGTTGTATTGCAACAAATATTTTCAAATATTTTCTAGATATTAAAAGAATTGTTGAAATGTATATCCTGAAAAATATTTAGGATATATTAAAAGTGAAAATTCACTTGGAGAAATGTATGTGATGGAATATGTTTTTGTAGAAAAATAAAGAAACAGAAAGGAAGGTAGGAAAAAAGAAGGGAAAAACCCTGTGTAATATATGTGCATCTTTATATGTATGGGATGTAGAAAGATACACACAACAGTTTACATTGATGACCAAGGAGTTGGAATTTGAAGAAGAAAAAAGGAAAGCACTAAGTTTCTTAGAACTGGGAAATTGGATATCAAAACCTGTGATAAATAGACAAATGGGAGGAAGTTGATTAGACCCAAAGGATTGAGGATCTCTTAGAAGAAAAGATCTGACGACTGCTAGCACCAACCTTCTTTTCTTTTTTTTTTTTTTGAGTTGGCGTCTCACTCCGTCGCCCAGACTGGAGTGCAGTGGCCGCTCCCGGCCACTGCTGCCTCGACCTGCTGGGCTCCGGCGATCCTTCCGCCTCAGCCTTCCGAGTAGCCGGAACTACAGGGGTGCGCTACCACGCCTGGCTAATTTTTTGATTTATTGTAGAGATGAGGTCTCGCCAAGTTGCCCAGGCGGGTCTCGAACCCACCGGCTCAGGAAATCCACTCACCTCAGCCTCCCAAGGCGCGGGATTACAGGCTGAGCCACCGAGCCCGGCTCCAACCTTCTTTTCAACCCTCATTTTATTTTATTTTGTTTTCATTTTGCTTTCCCTTCATTACTCTTTACACCCTTCCACTAACATAGAACCAAGGAAAATATTGATAAATACAAGAATGACCTCTAAATTTAAATGGCCAATAGACCTCCCTCTAATATTATTACAAAGTAGTAATATCTTTTCAACAATTCCAGAATTTGTTTACAAATGTGTTCACAGTGTCATGAATCCTAGCTTCGGTCATTTCTGTTGTTAGTAGTGATTTAAAAAAAAAAAGCTCATAGATATAGAATGGGAAAGGATGCATGAGTAGAAACATGAATGGTAGAGGTGTGCAGGGAGTGACAGGTACAGGTAGCTGAGCTGGTCAGTCAGGCCTGTTGAGCAAGAGGTTTAAAGCAGACAGATTTGGTTATCCTATCCAGGTAACAGGTTTTACCGAAAGCGTTCCTAGCTCAATACTCTGTGTATGTCTTGGACCACAGTAAGTCTTAGGAAGTCAGGTAAATACTTATACATAAAATAAGAAAAACGTAATGTGTGGGGAGGAAGGTGTAGGTTGGCTAATTCAGTACCCCTGGACTCCATTCTCCCATTCCTTGCCTTCTTTAGTGTTAGACGCTGAAAACCAAAATTCTCTAAATCGTGGTCTCAGCTGAAAACAGAGGGTACCCATGTTGCCCTGTTCTGGTCTGTGTTCCCAGGTGAAGTCCTGGGAGAGCTTTGCTTCCCAAAGAAAGCCTTTCTAGGAGCAAAAGCCACGTTCTTTCTCAATCCCTTTGCCTGGAATAAAGGTACAGTAGCTAGTAGTCAGAGGCCAGCTGTCAGCATAAGAGAAAAGGACCCATAGGAAGGAAGGACTGGGGAACAGAAACATGGAAGGAATCTGGGTCACTGATGGTGTGAAACTAACATGCTGCTGATATCATGGCCCCTTCCTGGTTCAAGCCAGAGTTGTAGAACTTTCCCTTATTTTCAAAGAAATACCATGTCTACAAAGGGCCTCTTAGGATATGTAGTGTCTCTAGCAAGACAATGTTGTAAGAGCCTAACTGAAGTTCTTGGAGGGACACAGCTCATTCAATAAGTATTTAGGTGCCAGGTACTGTTTTATGTGCTTTATAAACATTGATCTTTTAATCCTCATGGCAACCCTATGGGATAGATACCATTACTGTCCCCATCTTATGGATGAGGGAACTGAGACCCAGAGAGATGGACTAACTGGGCCACCACAGAGCCATATCTCAGACTCAGGCAGTTTGGCACCAGTAACTTTGATCTTAATCATTCCACCACGCTCTTTCCTAAAGGTTCTTGATGAGTATGGGATTATTAATGGGAATAAAAAAATGTATCATTATATTGACATGATATTCTCTTATTTTAGAGTTCTCTTATCATCTTTGGTATTCTTTTTATTTATAAAAATCTAAAATTTCTAAGCAGGCTTTCATGGGTCTTTTCTTGATCTTATTTTCCTTGTCCTTCTTAGTATATTCTTAAGTTCCTTAATTATATTTGCATTTATAAATACCACAGTGGGAGATTATCTGTGGCTACAAAATTAGGAAATAGAAAGGTGACCTGAAGGGTATCAGGTATTTATAGTGGATGTGGCAGCAAAAATTATAGGGAGTCAACATTAGAATCATCAAGGGAGTCTCTTAAAATTTTATTTTAAAGTGACAAATTGTAATGGTATGTATTTGTGGGCTACAAAGTGATGGTATGATGTATATATGCCATGTGGAATGACCAAATCTAACCAATATATCCATCACCTCAAATACGTGTCATCTTCTGTGGTGAGAACACGGGTGACACCTGTCACTATACTAGAGGATGTCATCAATTTTTAGGAATGACCACTCTGAATTCCTTAGGGAAATAAAGGATAAATTATATTGTCCCCAGCTTCACGTGTGACTAGGGATTCTGTCTCTGGGCCAAAGGTGATTAAAAAGACAAAAGATCGGGATGAGTAAGTACAGTTGAACGACTGGATGTGTTTCTGAAGGCTGAGTTTTTCTTCAGGGTATTCTCAGCATTTGAAATGCAGTTAGGGGGCAAGATAGAGCTGACTATTTTTAGTCAGCTCGTCAGGAGGCTGCAGGCTTTCTCTGAGTCTTATTTTTTTGTGCATTCTATTCCCCGCACAGTTTTGCAGTGATGTAAGTGGTCTTTCTTTGGCATTCCTGCCAATTCTTTCCTACTTGTAGTCAGTGCCAGTAAGTGAAGTCCCCTCTGGGTTTAAGCCTAATAAGGAAGCTTTGAGTGTGTTTGGGCTGCCAAAGCTTCTTGCTCACATAACAGTACAACTTTTGGTTCCTGGAAATGAGATAGCTTCAAGCTTCCAAGATGGTCACAACTACTTCTTGCAGAGTACACATTCATTGTTTTTGAAAGATGGGGAATTTGAAAGCTGTGGAATAATCTGCCCCAGAATCTTGTGACCAGGAATTTCTTCCCCTTGATATTTACTTAGGTAGGAGCAGTTGAGTTAGAAAGAGCTCGCAGGACATTGTTTGAGATCCACCGTGAGTGATGCAGAAATCATAGCTAACAGATTCAAGCGGTACCAACAATTCAGGCAACGCTAGTGACTTTCTTCAGGGTTGGTTTAAAGGTAGGATACCAGGAACCTGTGTTCGTTTGCCACTTTTTGCTGATTTTACTTTTCCCGGTACATAGCCCTTTAGGGTGGTGTTCTACAAAATCCCTGTTAGCCAGAGGAATAAAAAATGAATCTTGTCTCAGAAAAAAACACTGAATCCAGTAAGGACTCACTTGAGAAAAACTGCTTATTAGAAAACAAAATCACAAGCAGTGATTTCTACATTCTACCTGGCTTGTTTCAAGTTTCCAGTGAGCTGACGTTTCATTGTCACTGACAGAACTGAATTTCAGCTTTTATGTACTGTTACCGAGAGATGGCTGCTTCTTGCCATTGTCTAGTCTGATTGGGTTTTGCTCATGCCATTCTAGTTATTAAATATTTTTAGCATCACTCTTGGTCAAGTAATTGCACTGTGTCACTGCTTCAGTCAAGGTTAAGTGTCTGTGACCTACTTGAGGGGCATTGTCATGACTTAAGGCTTCTGTCTAGGGCTGAGTTCATAGAAGCTTCTCTGCATTATGGATAACTTATTCCGATTTTCTCAAGCCCAATTTTCCCCTTGACCAGTCGTTTAGTACCTAAGCTTTTAAAATGGGAGCATGTCTATTTGAATACAGTAATTAAAGGAAGGAATCTTGTCATCTTGTCACCACCCTTCCAAATCTTCATCTTTAGTACCAAGGCAGGATGCACCCTAGTCCAGGTGCTCCCCTCGGGGTCAGTGTGAGGCTGTGAGTGTAGTCTTGATGGACGTTAACTAAGCTGCTTTGGTACCACGTATACCTGCTCTGGAGAGAGGCAACCTGTGTTAGGTCTCAGTCAGCCTGTTAGAATACGATGTTCCAATTGTGGGCAGTTGGGCCTGCCCCAAGTCCCTGGTCCTCTAAAACAGTTTCCTACTATTTCATCATTAAGAACAGCATTCATCCCTGTTAAGACTAGCTCATCAGAAATGGAAGCTCATTTGTTATCATTCTCCTGTGTCTTTCTTCTTTTCTGTGATGTTAAGGAGAAGCACCGTTTACAGGTTATAAGTATGGATTCTGGAGCTGCATTGGCTTAGTTCCAATCCCAGCTCCCTCCCTTAGGGCCACATGACCTTGAACAAGTCACTTAGCCCTTCTCTGCCTCAGATTTTTTACCTGTGAATGGGGATTGTAAAAGTATTGCCTTAGAGGCCTTCTAAGTAACACTACAGATGTGCTTATTAAATTGAATAAAAATGCCACAGTACTAGCCTAGCACCTTTTTCTTTAGTAGTTAGCAGTTGTTGATACAACAAGATTATTTTGATTTTATTAAAACCAAAGTTTTCCCATATTCACGCTGCTGTGGTATGATATGGAGAGTTTGAGATGGAGAAGCATTCTAACAGCAGAATAGTATAAGCACAGTAACGCATGTTTTGGTTGTACTTTGCCTACACATACTGATTGATTGCAGAATAGCATACCATCCTATCTAAAACTGTGCTTCCCATCAATATGCAAAGGGGACCCAAAAAAACCTGGAATTTATTTATAAAAATGTGTATGTTTATTCTTACGTGTTTAAACTTCAGTCACCTTCAGAATACTCTCCGTTTAATGCAGTACACCTATTGAGATGTGTTTCCACTGCTCAAAACAGTTTTTTAACTCTTCAACTTTGATGCCTTTTAGTGCTTCTGCTGTTTTTTTGTTTCACCTTTTCCACACTGGCAAAATGTTTCCCTTTAGGAACTTTTTTCATCTGGGGAAACAAACAAACAAAAAAAATGGTTGCTGCAGGTGAGACCAGGTGAATAGGGAGGGCAGGGTACAGGGGTCATGCTATTTTTGGTCAAAAACTGCCGAACACTCAGTGCGGTGTGGGCAGGTACACTTGTAAATCACCCATCATTAAATGGGCAAACGCATTGAAAGAATCTCCAAGAAAAAAAAAAACTTACTGAAGCCTAATGCAGCCTCTCACAACAATGCTACCTGTTACACTGATGCTGATGGGTTCACAGAATACTTATCTAGCTGGGGGAAGCCTGTACTTCCAGGGGCCTGCCCTCCAAACGATAATTCCGGCTTTTTTGGGGGGAGGCGGTTCCCTCCTCATATTACATAACTTTTCTCTTTCCTCTTATTTTACACTTGCCATGTACAATGTCAGGATTAGATTATTCTATGCACTTTGTTGCCTTTATGGTCATTGATGCTCTTAGTTTATCCACATACTGTAGGAGAAATTGATGTGAAGATCAGTTTACATCAGTTGCATGTCTGTCCAAAATGATAGTTCTTTGAGGGTAAGCATCTTTTTGAAGAACTGATTAATCTGTATTTGTCTTACTCCAGAGGCTCCATCTTAAAACTGCTCAAGTGTATACCTTTTAAACCTTTGATTAAAGGGCTTTACTCCTGCCGGCATTTCTGTAAATACTAACATTTCACAGGGAGACACAGAGTTGTTAGATTTTTGGACACTTTAATGGCTGCGTGGTTTTTCATTGTGTGATCAGCGAAATCTTAACTGCACCTAGGACACTTTGCTGAGAATTTCACACACTACTTTTCTGGATTTCCACAATCTGTTTTGGTAGGTTCTATTAAAATTTCTGAGTTTTTTTGTTTTTGGGGCTTTTTCTGGAGTGAAGTTGCATGATCTTGGCTACTGCAGCCTCAACCTGCTAGACTCAGGCTATCTTTCCACCTCAGCCTTCCAAGTAGCTGGGAATACAGGTGCATGCCACCACAGCCAGCTATTTTTTTGATTTATTGTAGAGACAAGGTCTCACCATGTTGCCCAGTCTGGTCTTGAACTCCTGAGCGCAGGTAATCCTTTTGCCTCAGACTCTCAAAGTACTGTGATTACAGGCATGAGCCATTTCACCCGGCCCAAAATTTCTGTTTTATAGATGAGGAAACTGCGGCTAAACAGCTCAGAGCTCACTTTTTCAAAGTCAAATAAAAGTAATGAACCTAGGATTGTACTTGTGTGGTCTGTAAGCTCTATGAGAACAGGGATGATGTCATTTTGCTCATACCAGGGATCTAACACAACAACTGGCCCATCTGATATACTCAGTGATAAATGAATGAATGACCAACCTCCCTGCACCCCCGAAAAAATCTCAAACTCCCAAACTTAGTATCAATAGCAGGATAAGAATATCTTAATATCTTAAAGTATTAATGATTTTTCTATCTGGCACTCAGAACTCTGTTACCTTTTGAGACATGGCAATTTATACACGTAAGTATTTGCATAGAATAAAATTTGTAAAGAATAGGTATTTAATTGTATTATGCACTTGCCTTTAATTGATATTCTTTTCTCTTTTAAGTTAGTCTTTAACTTCCCTAGTTTGTCTATCTTTTATAAATCATGGCTCCTTAAATTGAAGGCAGCAAACCATCAGGGGCCTAATTAAGGCTGCTTAGTACATTATAATTACACTGCTCATTTTATGTGTTTTATTTCAGCTAACTTACCCCGGGAAATGTTTGACTCATATTCATCTTGTCTTCCAATAAAATATCCTAGGTCCATCTTTGGTGTTTATTTTGCTAATGCATCTATGATAGTCTATCATTCCGTATATGAATAACAACATGTTATCTTCACTAGCTTCCATGTTTATTAATTTTTCTCCCTTTCTCAATTTTGTAAAACTATATTTTAGTCTTTGCCTCTGTCACGTTTCACTCCTTCTTAGCTTTATGTGAGCTCAAGATTTAATGAGTGTTTTCCTTCTTTCACCTCAAAACCATTATTAAGAATTCTGAAGCTTATGCAATTGTGTTTTCCCAATTTGGCTTGAGACCATATCCTTTGATACTGTTATTTTTAAGCCTTTACATGCTTTAATATTAATAGCAATTTAATCCATTTTGGGAGGGTGAAATGTAGAAATTTTATTTAGGATAACTCATATTTATTTCATGAGTTAACCCCCTGTTAACCGAAAGTAAACAAAATGTACGTTGTTTCTTATTTATTTTTTCTCTCTCTGATTATTTGTATAAAAAAGTTAAAATAATGTAGTAGATTGTCTCATACAGAAACTCAAATAGCTTCTTGACCTCAAGTTTATATCCATTTTAAACAGACAAAAAATACTCTTCTTTTGCTTGGTGATGCTTCAAACTGCGACATGCAAAATTAACTGTAAACATTTTAAAAGATATGTTGTAATTTAGACTATATATTGGTTTGTTATTCAGCTCTTTCTCTTTGTTCTAGGTGGGCCTAACCCTCCTTGGTTAGGGAGAGCGAAGAAATCTCCCAGTCAGCTCAAACAAGACATTTCTGCATTTTCTACTTTCTCATTTTCTCCCATAGCTGTGCCACCCTTTAAAAGGAGACAACTTGGATTCCATGCGTGATTTAGCATTTGCCGGCAGTATAATTTAAATTAATGGAATAAAACAACAGATATATGTCCTTATGAAATCCTCTCAAATGCACAGGCCCAGACACAAATGAGTGCTTTTGCCCTTAATTGAGATCTGTCTCTCCTTCAGCTTTCACGTTGCTGTATAGCAAAAACTAACCTCCCACACCCCTTGGGCCCTTTGCCAACATAAAGCTAGCCAGACTGTGTCTTTTGCTACCTCTGATTATTGTTTACTTCATTCGCAGGTTTTTCTTTTCTCCATAATGTTGGTACCATGAGAAAGGGCTCCTATGAAGCAAGTGTGCTTTATGCCTTGCTTTAGCATTTATTAAACCCTACGTCTACTTGGTGAAACTGTCACTTGACTCAACTCTCCTGTTGTTTCAAGTATGCAGTTTTCTGCAGTTCTGCCTATTGGCCTCCTTGTTTTCTCTGTGCCTCTCGGCTCTCTCACCAAGATTTACTAATTTACCTTCTTTTATTTTTATAACTAACTTTGCTTTCATGTTTTCATGCTTAGATGTCTCCCTTGAATTCTCCTTCAGAGCAGTGTTGTTATTTAGCATTTTCCTACCTTTTACATCTAATTTTTAATCTCTGCTGAAAAAGAAGATTTGTAATTCTCCCCTGTCGATCTTGATCTCATTTCATTTGATTTTTATAGTATTTTATTTTAATCATAAAATAAGAACAGGGGCTTGTATAGCACAGCTCTGATCCGGGCCCTGTTCTCTTATTATTATTATTTTATCTTTTTAATATTATTATTTTAGAGGTAGGGATTAGCTCTGTTGCCCAGGCTAGGGTGCAGTGGGACGACCATAACTCACTGCAATCTCGACCTTTTGGCCTCAAGAAATCCTTCTGTCCTGGCCTCCCAAATTGCTGGGATTACAGGCTTGAGTCACCATGCCTGGCCTCTCAGCCTCTGTTTCAAATGCCTTGATATACTGCCCCTCACAACAGCCCTCCCTACCCGAATAGGTACTATTATTATGTAAATGTAGCAGATGTGGACATTGGAGCACAGAGATGTTAAATTACTCATTAAAATCCTGCCAGGACTACTATCTGGGCACATTTGGCTTGAGTCCATGCTTATTACCGCTATATAATATGACAGAATAATAATGATTCCTCTTATTATATTTCCCATTAAGCATTGTAAATTTCAAGTCTACCAATCCTTCTTTTGGAAGGATGCCGGTCTGTTGCATACCTAGTCACTATGCTCAGAAACGATCTCTTTTAGCTGCCGTGGATAGCTTTAACCTGATTGTTTCATGTTCTGTGTGTTTTTCTGTTCTCAGTCTTTCCTAGTTGATTTCCTCCAGTCTTTTTACTTGTTATGTCACTTTGTTTATACTTTATTACCCAGAGCTAAAAGATAAATTTTCCTATTTCCATTTGCCTGTGGTGAAGTCTGTGGATATTAATAATAAAATTCTGATTTAAAAAGTTATGAAGAGTTTTAACACCCAGGTCAATGGAGGGACAGAATCTCTAAAACAACTACCTGTGGTCTGAACAATTTGTAATTCTCAGAGTCTCAGTGACTTTCACTAATCTACCATGGAGACCACCATATTGTTTGTCTTGTGCCATACCCCAGTGTTTCCTTCTTGAGGGGGCCAGCTAGTTTAATTCCTAATAAGGAGCCAGGCTGGAGTCTTTCTTTTTGCTTACCATTAGCTTAGACAAGGGGGTTTCCAAGCCACAATTTTCAGATGAGGCCACTTGCTTCTTCTGGACTAATCTTTTGTTCAGTGTTGTCATTCCCATTTGAAATGGAGATGAAAGAGAGACTTCGCTTCTCCCAAAGCTGAATCACACTCTTGTATCCCTCATGCATGGAGAACTAGGTTCCATCTAAACCTATGTAAACCTTGGTGTTCTGGAATGATTTTGCATTTGTTTTATTTTCGCAAACAATTGTTACCTAGGTGAGAAAACAATATCCTGGGGGTTTTGACAAACCACCTTCCAAGTTGGTTGGTTTTCCTGGTGTTTCTGTGACGATCACGGGAACAACGGTGTCATGGCTTGTTATATCTCCACGTTGGCCTCCTGTGCCTGAGTGGCTACCTGTCTGATTCTGTTCCCTCCTACTCTCAAATGTAAGCGCTTGTGCTTACTTGTCATAGGGCAAAATCGCCAGGCTAGTTTCTTCTTGGTAAGTAAAGTCAGACAACAAATAACACTTTTACCTGGTGACTTGCTTCTAGATTTTCTATACAGAGCCTCAACAAATTTTGTTCAGCCTTGGACAGCCCCAGATGTGACCTTTGATCTCAGAGGATTCTCGGTTTTGGAAGCCAAGCAACCATATATAGGTCTATCATTAAAAAGCAAATGGAAGACCGGGTATGGTTGCTTATGTCTGTAATCCCAGCACTTTGGGAGGCTGAGGTGGAAGAATTGCTTGAGCCCAGAAGTTTGAGACCAGCCTGAGCAACATAGTGAGACTTCATCTCTACAAAAAATTAGCTGGGCATTGTGGTACAAACCTGTAGTCCCAGCTACTTGGGAGGCTGAGGTGGAAGAATTGCCTAAGTCCAGGAAATAAAGGCTGTAGTGAACTGTGATAGTGCCACTGCATTCCAGCCTGAGTGAGTCTCCAACTCAAAAAAAAAAAAAAAGGCAAATGGGGCCTTTGTACTTTGGTTACAGAAAACATGGTGAGGAACATTCTCTACCAATCATAGCTCTTGGATGCTCCCAGTACCATTAAGTTATTCCTAGACACTTTGCTACATCCTCAGAGATTTTTCTGTCTCATGAGAATATCAATAACTCAGAGAGTTACAACCATAAATGTTTTAAGGCAGATAACTAAATATTTGCATAATTAAACGTGCAGTGCCTGCAACTTCAATTGTGCATTCTGTGCACAGCCACCACCAAAACTTGTCTTTATTTACCAAGTAAAATTTCTCTTCAATTAAATCAAAACCCAGATAAGGAAATCGTAACACTAAGAAGTATGCATTCTCTGTATTCTTGTCCTTTGTATGTCCTCTGTATTCTTGACCTTTAAGAAAATAAATAGGTTTAAATATGAAAGTCTCCAGATATAAAATATGTCCAAGTAGTTTTTCCATACACTTCACAATAATTAATCTTGTTATGAGTAAATAAATCACAGATTTATTTTGTTTAAATGGAAGGTAAAGTCTAACAGTTCATTAATATTCATTCATTTTGGAAACACAAAATGGGTCTCCAAAGTTAAACCAATTCCTGCTCTTAAGGACTCATTCTTTAAATGGGAGTAGAATGAAAGTAAATAACAATAATAATGGAATGTGATTAATAATACAAAAGAAGGAATAATTAATTAGTCCCATGGCATTGGTAAAGACTCGCCAGGTGAAGTGACTTTCGCTCTTTGCAAGATTATTGAGATTTTATAGTCTTAGAAGTTGAAGAAGGAAAATTCCCACAAGTTTCAAAAGGGCCTCTTTGCCTGGCTCACTGCTGATCCCCACTGCTTGGAACAGTGCCCAGTAGTGCTTAATTAATATTTATAATCAATATGTAGGTAAAAGTGTATGTGAATCATTCTTTGTGGGAGGAGGTGATAGGAATTGAGACTGTGAAGGAGGTCGAACTGTTGAGTGGAGGGAGTGGTACTATGCTAAGGGGGATGGATGGACTTTGACTTTGGAAGGTGTGAGAAGTCTTTGAAGATCTTAATTAAGGGTGTGGCATTGATTAAATGTGTGTTTTAGAATAATAGCTGCCCACAGACTGGAGAATGGATTGGGGAGGGAGGAGAGACCAGAGGCAAGCAAGTAGTAAGAGGCTATTCAGTGAAAGGAGGGGGTGAGTTTAGGGGATAAACTAGGACACAGAATCAGTGAAATGTAATGACTAGATTTGGGAAAATAAGAAAACAGAAGAGGATTCTCAGTTTGGGAAAAATTGAATGAGGGGTACTTTGAGGCATTTTGGTTGAAATGTCTAGAAGAAGTTATGAAGTGGTGGGTGAAATCAATCTGGAATAATGTTGGTCTTGTTACCTTGTTCTTGTTACTCCTCCTCACCAGGACATAACGTGCACATTAAATGGTCAACAGCTTGAGAACACCCTGGTTTATTGCTATATGATGCTTAGCACTAATAAAATTCTCAACACTATAATTTTTGTGCTCTTTGTGTGGCAAGAGGTAGGTTTTGTTTAAACTTGTTCTACATTTATGGAATGAAAATAAGTTCGTGTACTTTAGGTGGTGTATAAGATTAGACTAAATAGAGTCATTCCATAGATTAAAAGTTAATTATGTACTGGATGGAGGAAAGGCAGGAAGTGTTTTTGCCCATTTGTTGTCAGGCTTAATGAATTGCATGAATTGAGCAAGTATTGAGATTTAGTGGCAGAAATCAAATAGAAATAGATATTGCTCCCTATTGTGTTATGGTTCTTTTAAAATATCTTTCATACTATAAAAGTTACACATGCTCATTTCATAGAATTCATGAAACATTGGAAGAGAGGTATACTAATCCAGCAATAACCAGGACTAACATTTTTATGTATTAAATTGTGATATTTTGCAAAATATGTATTTTATACAAATAAGCAAATTTTACATAGTTACTATGTAAATTCAATTTTGCATCTACTCTTGAAGAGCTAAATTATATATGTTTCTATGTTATTAAAAATTTCACTGAAATTCTTTGTACATACATAAGACACATAAAATCCAATTGCTGTGCCTTACTGGTTTTTCTTTTTGGTTGGGAATTTTTTTTTGACAATTTGTAGCATGTCCATAATTCTTTCATTCCAGTAATACTGTTATTATCTATCAAGCTTTTACATTTTTCTATGAGACTCTGACAATAAGCTTTATGAATTATTGCTATTTGTAAGTCTTATAATGTATTAAGGATTTAGTGGTCAAATCATCTTTAGTCAAGTATTTCCATTATAATCTTTCTTGAACACTGTTTCTCAACCTCATTTTTCACCCAAAGGTTCAAGGTGTACATCAGTATAATTGAAATCTAAACATAATGTGGTATACCTATTCTTTATTTCTTTTAAAAATGAGTTCTTTGGTGTTTCCAATTTGTTTTCCTTTAAGAATTTTTTACTGCAAAAAACCCTCACACATTTGCAATTTATTCCAATAAAATAGAAAATAAAATTTATTCCAGTAAGCCAGGGTTGTTCTCAAGATAATAGCCTTTTAATATGCTTGTATACTCCAATTTATTTCAGTAAGATTTAAAATAAAAATTGCTTTCTCTATCGTTTATTGTCATTATCAGTAGAATTAAAGGAAGTCAATTTTTTTTCCATTAAGCATTTATTTATTTTGGGGGATATGACGTGGTATAATTGAGGGAAAAAACTGTTTTACTATTAACCCCCAAATTCTGAAAGCCTTCTGTTAGGGTAGGCTAAATGTGAAAGAAATCAGGAATGTATTTTTAGACTGCTATTCTTACATCTTGTGATATATGCTATTCATTTCTAGTATGTAGTCTTATATCTTTTTGGCCACATTCAGATTTATGCATACTATGGGTTTTCGTGAGTGTTTTTTTTTTTTTTTTTTTTGAGTTGGAATCTCAATCTTGTTGCCTGGGCTAGAGTGCAGTGGAACACTCACAGCCACCACAGCCTCGACCTGCTGGACTTAGGCAATCCTTCCACCTCAGCCTTCCAAGTAGCTGGAACTACAGAGGCACACCACCACACTCTGCTAGTTTTTGTGATTTATTGTAGAGATGAGGTCTCACCAAGTTGCCCAGGCTGGTCTCAAACCCCCAGGCTTAGGCAATCCTCTTGCCTTGGTCTCCCAAAGTGCTGGGATTACAGGCTGAACTACCGTGCCTGGCCGTGAGTATTTATTTACCAAACGAATTTATTGTCCTTGATCAACTTTTTGGTCTTTTTTTCATAATGATTATACTCTATACCAGGGATTA
Source organism: Tarsius wallacei (assembly GCA_963574415.1). NCBI lineage: Eukaryota > Metazoa > Chordata > Mammalia > Primates > Tarsiidae > Tarsius > Tarsius wallacei. The sequence goes on from CAUYQG010274672.1 coordinate 19,721, forward strand.
GCAAACTTTTTCTGTAAAAGGCTAGTGTCTTAGTTAGGACTGCTGTAATGAAATATCATAAACTAGGTGACCTATAAACAATGAACATTTATTTCTCACAGTTCTAGAGGCTGGGAAGTCCAAGATCAAGCCTCCTGCCGATTCAGTGTCTGGTGTGGACTCCTTTCTCATAGAAAGCTCCTCCTCACTTGACAGAAGAGACAACAAGCTTCCTTGGGGCCACCTTTATAAAGGCACTAATCTTATTCATAAGGGCTCTGCCCTTGTGACCTAGTCATCTCCCCAAAGGTCTTACATCCTACCTTCAGAGATTAAGATTTCAGTATATCAATTTTGAGGAGGTACATACTTTCACACTGCCAGAGATTAAATATTATAGACTCTGTGAACCATAAGGTCTTTTAACAACCACTCAGCTCTGCCTTTGTAGTGTGAAGGCAGCCATAAAGAGTATGTGAATGAATGTACATGGAATGCACAATAAAATCTGATTTACAGAAACAGGTGGCCATGTGTTCTATAGTAATAAATAATGAGGGAAAAAAAAGCAAAAAATATTAAGATAACATGACTCATCTATTAAAGATGCTTTTCATTTTTATTGTTTTCATTTGTTGTAGCTCAGAATGAATGAGTTTATTTGATTGCTGCATTTTTATTTTATTTATTTATTTATTTTTGAGTTGGAGTCTCACTCTGTCACCCAGACTGGAGTGCAGTGGCGGCTCCCAGCCACTGCAGCCTTGCCCTGCTGGGCTCTGGCGATCCTTCCGCCTCAGCCTTCCAAGTAGCTGGAACTACAGGCGTGTGCTACCACGCCTGGCTAATTTTTGATTTATTGTAGAGATGAGGTCGCGCCAAGTTGCCCAGGCAGGTCTCGAACCCACGGGCTCAGGCAATCCACTCATCTCAGCCTCCCAAAGCGCGGGCTTACAGGCTGAGCCACCGAGCCCGGCTTGCATTTTTAATAATGGCAAAAAATGTATTCAGTTTTAGCATACTTATGTAAATATCTTCTTTTCCGTATCAGCCTCTTGTATTATTATTTTCTGTGATCTGTGGTTTTCAATTGTTAAAGATTATTGGAACATAGAAGCTGATTTTGAACAGCACCCAAATTAACTAAAAATCTTTGGGGGTATTTGTTCAACAGAAGATATATTTAACAAATTAAGCCATCAGTGAAGAAATTAGCATTCGCAGCCCTCATCTTGTAATGGATTGGGACTTGGATAGAGTATAGATTGTGAGAGCACTTGAGAACTACTTCTGTAATCTACCTTTGTAAACCGGAAATTTTACATTTCTTTTCCAAAAACATGGCCCTCATTTGAGGTGGATAAACTTTTCTACAGGTTCCACTTGGGGCCCTTCCCAATGCTGTCTGACTTTCAGAGAGAGATCACGTTTTCGTATGCTGAGGATATTTCAATGTATGATCTGCATTCTCATCATTAACAAGGCATGCTTGCTCAGAAATAACGAATACAAGGGGACCCCCCCAAAACCCAGAATTTATTTATAAAAAATTGTTTATTTTTACATGTTTAAACTTCAGTCACCGTCAAAGTACTCTCCGTTTGCTGCCATATCCCTATCAAGGTGCTTTTTCACTACTCAAAACAGATTTTCGTTTGTCAGTTTTGATGCTAAACTTTTAGTGCTTCTGCCATTTTTTTGTTTAATATTTTCCACGTGGGCAAAACATTTCCCTTTGAGGACTTTTTATACCAGGAAACAACAACAAAAAATTTGTTTGGGACAAGATCAGGTGAATAGTGAGGATGGGACATGGGGGTCATGCTGTTTTTGGTCTAAAACTGCTGAGTACTCAGTGTAGTGCTGGCAGGTGCGTTGTCATGGTGGAAGAGCCCGTCACCTGTCGGCTACAACTTGGGATGTTTCTTCTGCCAATCATGACACAACCTTCTTAAAACTTCCAGATAAAAGCTTTGGTTGACTGTGTGATCCGGAGGAACAAATTCCAAGTGTACTACAAGGGGCCCACTTTCCGAAAGATAATCCTGGTTTTGGGGGCAGTCACTCCTCATATATATTTAGCTTTTCAAGTTCATGCTAAAAATTTTGATAATGAAATTCATTTTCTCTCCTTTCTTTTGTAAACTTTAAGTTAATCAAAGGTATAGTCCATTTTGTCTTTTATGATGACTAGTACCTAAAAATATAACTATTTGTGATTGGGTTTTATACATTGTATATTTCTATTTATCTTTGTATTATTTTGCATATTTCTCCTGTTTTGCAAATTAAGAAACATTTTCTACCATAAACCCCAGGAGAATGTAATGATCTCTGTGAATTAGGATGCATTGTTGCAGAATTATACTTTGAGTGCTAAGACGCTTCCTAACTGGCCCTAATCTACCTGTCCCCCTCCCCCCTCCCTGTACATTAGGCGCACTGGGTAGGCTTTCCGTTCAAGACTTCACTCTTGTATGCACCGCCCTCCCTTTTCTGAAAAGTCTGGAAGTGGTCATGAGTGTATCCTCTGTGCCATACCTAAATGTTGCTTTTTATTCTACCTCCCCCAGCTTTCTAATTAAGCACTGTGTCTTGGTTGTTTGCCTTTTCCTCTTTT
>CAUYQG010274674.1:0-42827 GCA_963574415.1 Tarsius wallacei
ACCACGCCCGGCTGATTTTTTAGATTTATTGTAGAGATGAGGTCTCGCTTGCCCAGGCGGGTCTCGAACCCGCGGGCTCAGGCAATCCACTCACCTCAGCCTCCCAAGGCATGGGATTACAGGCTGAGCCACCGAGCCCGGCTTCTGACTTCTTTTTTAAATAAGGAAAAGATTGATTGAGAGTCTTCCTTTTTGAAGAATAGATTCAATACGTGTTTGGGCAATGATGCGGTTTTTAGTAAGCCTCTGAGCTCATAGATTTGACCTCACATTGTCTCTGTGTCTGGGCACTTTTACATGTGTAATACCAGTTTTTCACCAAGAAAACCCAGAAGTTCAATGAAAAATTCAAAAATCTTGAGAAAGAAGTACTTAAGGCTTAAATCAAAATAATCTCAAACTGAGGATATCATCAAGAGACTTCAGGTACTTGTGTCCACTCTGTGACTAACCAGGTCATTTACTTGGAAGAGAGGAGGGAAGGCCAAGACTATGCTGGACAAAATATTCATTATCACATTCACCCAGACTTGAGCAGTTATAGCACAGGAATAATTACTCATCTTTTATTGAGTCTTTAAGTTAAAAGTTTATGCAGAGATCAAAGATAAATCAATTTGCACTTACACCGATTGGAGAAACAGATGCAAATGTTAGAACTTACATAACAAAAAGGAACTATTTTAAGTAAGAAGTTCACAGATAATAAGCAAGGATTAAGGACCTTGAGAATTTGACTAACAAGGAGACCTTATAAAATATGCACCTACCAGGGACATTTCTACATACAAACACAACATTTTAATGAATAAACACAAAAACCAAAGAGAACAGTTGATTATTATATTGTACATCACAGGCAACTTTGGATATATATGCGATAAGATTCCAGACCAATGCAATAAAGAGAACATCACAATATTGTGAATCACATGAAATTTTGGGTTTCCTAGTGCATATAACAGTTAAGTGTGCAATCGCTTAAAAAATTTATATACCTTAATTAATAAAAGCTTTATTGCTAAAAAATACTAATAATCATTGGCGCCTTTAATGAGTTTTAACCCTTTTGCTGGTGGAGGGACTTGCCTTAATGTTGAAAGCTGCTAACTGATCAGGGTGGTGGTGGTTGAAGGTTGGGGTGGCTGTGCCAATTTCTTTAAAAAGACAACAATGAAGATTGCTGTGTCGATTGACTTTCATGAATCTTTCATGAAAGATTTTTTTGTAACATGCAATGTGTTTGATAGCATTTAACAAAAAGAACTCATTTCAAAATTGGAATGTATCCTCTCAAACTCTGTTACTGTTTTACCAAATAAGTTTATGTAAGATCAGAATCCTTTGTTGTAATTTCAACAAAGCTGACAACATCTTCCCCATGTGTACATTTCATCCCAAGAAATCACTTTCTTTGCTCATCTGTAAGAAGCAACTCTTCAACCATTGATGTTTTACCATGAGATTGTAGCAGTTTAGTCATATCTTTAGGCTTCACTCCTAATTCTAAGTCTCTTGCTACTTCTACCACATCTGTGATGACTTCCTCCACTGAGGTCTTGAATGCCTCAAAGTCATCAATGAGGGTTGAAATCAACTTTCAAACTTGTTAATGTTGATATTTTGACCTCTTCCCATTAATTACTAATGTTTTTAATGGCATTTAGAATAGTGAACCTTTTTCAGAAGATTTTCTGTTAAATTTTCCAAGATTCAAAGGAGAAATCATAATCTATGCTAGCTATAACTTTATGTAATATATTTTTAAAATAATATGACCTGAAAGTCATAATGACTCCTTTATCCATCTTCTATCCAGACCACTCAAAATTTCTGCTTCTCAGCATTAAGGCTGTTTGATCTTCTTATCATTCATGTGTTCATTGGAGTAGTACTTTTAGTTTCTTTTAGGAACTTTTCCTTTGCATTCACTTGGCTTACTGTGTGGCACAAGAGGTCTATGGTTTTGACTTATTTTGGCTTCTACATGCCCTCCTCATTCATTCTAGTTATTTTTTACCTTTGATTTAAAACAAGACATTCAACTTTTTCTTTCACTTAAACAAATAGGAACCACTGTAGGGTTATTAACTGGCCTAACTGTAATGTTGTTGTTACATCTTGGGGGAGGGCCAAGAAGAGGGACAAAGATGATGGAATGGTTGGTCAGCAGAGCAGTTAAAATATAGCATGTATTGATTGAGTTTGCCATCTAATATGGGTGTTGTTCATGGCACGCCACAACAATTACAGTCATAACACCAAAGATTGCGGATTGCAGATCAACATAACAGATCTAATAATTATGAAAAATCTTTGTAAGATTGCAAGGAGTAACCAAATGTGACACGGAGACACGAAGTGAGCCCATGCTGTTGGAAAAATGGCACCGATAGATCTGTTTGAGGCAAAGTTGCCACAAACCTTGAATTTGTAAAAAACAAAAAATAAACTAACAAACAAAACACATAATCTATGAAGTACAATAAAGCAAAGTACAATAAAACAAAGTATTGCTGAACATCATAATGGTTGAATTACACTCTGGAAAGATGAATTAATTAAATAAAATATTTTAGGATTTCATTCCCGTTCTAATGGCAAATGAGAAAGTTGCAAAGATAATTGAACTTATGACAAGTTAAAAATGGGAAATGCTATAGCATTCTTAGAACTATCTACTTGATAATTTGAAGTTTGGGGGACGAGTGGTATTGTGTAGATTTATTGCTGGGTCTATGATTTTATGGGACAGATGAAAAGAAAATCTCCATTTTTAGCAGCCAACTACTTAATGTCAGACAGATGTTGTTATAACCATGATTACAGGATTTTATTTAATTCAGAACAAAAGTATTTGGGTCTTATCTTGGCAAGAGAGCTGACTGTAATGATGATAGAGCACAATTTAAACATTACACTAAACTACCCATGAATGGTCCACCAAACAGCATGCTTAATTAGCCAATAATTTAGGGAATTTCTGCTTTTGGCATAGTTTTTAAAAGACGTTATCCTTTACTTCTTTGAGCCCAATATTTTCCATATTTATTTTTTTTCATGTTACAAATTCTCCCTGGTGCCTTTCTGATTAACTTGAAATCAGTTCATTCTTGTTCCCCCTTTAGTGGACACACATGTGGAAGTACCTAGATGCTTTTAGGATGCGGGTATATATTTTTACATACGTATAAACCAGCTATGGAAAAAATGACCCTGAAATAAGGACAGGATTTGTTCTGCATTTCTTTTCGAACCACAATACAAAATAAAAGCTAGCCAAGGAGGATTACATTGTAATTAGCTAAATAGGAAGTTAAATGATTAAAGCAGGAATATCTTTAATTTCCTCTCAATAGTCTTCCTTTTGTAACCTTCACTAAAAATAGTTTAACATATTTGCATTTTCACATGATTCGTTTTTATAACTGCATTATTTTGAAACAAAATTAACATTATAGTGTAGTATAAAATCATATGTTCTCAGAATCCTATTGTTTTTATTCATGGAATTCTAAGCTGGAGAAAAGAGATTTATCAACCCAAGAAAAATACTCAACTTTACCTTGAAAAGTTATTACCAGACCAAAAATTGGGTCTATTTTTCCGTGGATCAAACACAGGATTTTTTTGCAGTGAGAAAGTTTGATTATGAGTTGCCCGGCAAAGAGAGATGAGGAAAGACTTACATCTGTCTCTGGGAGCTGGGGCTGGGTCTAAATTTATAAGCATAGGGTAATGAGGTGTGGTTCGATTTGATCTTGCAATCAAATGATGTTGGAATGCACGATCGAACTAGATCCTGCCGTGTAGTGACACCAGAGCTAGATCTGACTGGATGCTGGATCCTGCAATGTGATGTTCATTTCTTAATTCAGTCCCCATTCCTCAGTCTGAGCACTTAGGCTCCATGATATGTGTATGCCTGGTTCATCTGGGTATGCTTAGGTTATATGACCTGCAACCTGGGGATCCAAGGCAATTAAAAATGACTCACAACTCGGTTACATAAAATTTGAACCAGATTGGCCTGGTGTGTTTACAAAACTATTCATTTTCTTTTCCTATATTTGCTTTTCAAGTGTACCCTAAATCATATTGTTCATACAAATGTGATCCACGAATGCACATCTAGTTCATCTATAAACTTCGTCTGAAAATGTGCTACCAAAATATAGTTGGCAAACCAATGCTATTCTGCAACTTGGTCCTGGTCCATAAGGAGATAAGGACAGAAATTGAGATTGTTTAGAAACTTTTATAGCAGTTTGACAGAGTCATTTTATGTCTGTTGGACTCATAAGTTAAAATGCTCTTGTATGTTGTCTCTTTTATCCTTGTAATTTTACTGTATTTTACAAGTACAATAGAGGTTTGTGAAAAATTGGAGGGAAAATTTGTCTTTCGGCACAGAAGACTTGAGAGGCACTGGGGTGGATTCAAGGCAGCTAGAGTGAGAGGAGAGAGAAGCTGTGAGCATTTTGTAAGACAGATGAGCCAGGATTCAATCAAACAGTGACTCAGATGTGGAATATTGAGGGTGAAAGGATGAGAACCCCAACACAGTCTCTCCTCACCCTTCTCCATGTGGTTGGTTCTCCCAGTCTTCTCTCCAAATCACACTTATCAATGTCTGTGGCACGCTAAGTACTTGCCAATAGTGAGACACTCTTCTAAATGCCCCTGACTTTCACTCGTTTTTTTTTTTTTTTGCATACTTTGTAAGAGTGAGTTGTTTTTATTCCCAAATGATTTTATTCTAGTTGTGATTTTCTTATCATTATGTAATTTAATTAAATGTTATATAAACGAATGAAATATGAATACATAAAAAAAGATAGCTGTTCCCCTGCCCCATGGCAACTAAGCTGAATGCCTTGGGGAAACTTGATAAGTTTAATTGCAAAACAAAAGAAAAAAATGTAGAATTTGACGCTGTTAGGTAATTGTACAAGTTTATCAACAGATGATCAAACATATCTGTGAGAATTTTACATGTGGATTCTTTCTCAATTGTCTTTCACTTCCTGTTTTGCCTTAAAGAACTGAAGTTGGAAATTGTAAGAAATGTAGAATTGGGGCGTGTCATACAAGAAAGACTATTCAAAACTGCAATTATTAGATACTTTAAATATTTTTAAAAGGCTTTTTTCCTACATAAAAATATTAGAAAATGAAATTTATACCTTTTAAAATTTTTGCCAATTTAATCCATTTTTAACCAGTTCCATCATATTACATAAAAGGTCTTCTACTATATTTGTACACAGGTGTTTGTACAGTCTGTATACAACCCTTCATCAGCATATTTTATAATTAGTCATTTTATTTGCCTATAATAACTGTAATAAAATGCATATCTTTAAAATTTGCTGCAAGACAGAATTAGGTAGAAATCTTGATAAATTTTCTTTTAGCTTAGTTAATAACTGCTCTCAAAAAACCAATTTGTTCAGATAAAGTTGTAGCTGTAATTAAACACTTGGAATTTTATTGCCATCTGCAATTTTTGTGATGGATATACGTAGGCTTATGGAGAAACAATTTGGCTTGACTACCACACTTGAAGAACACAAGAGGTGGTGGCCAATTATTCATTCACCCATTCAATAGTTAAACAATTGAGAACGCAATATTTGCCAGTCATTACAATTAGATTTCAGGTATTTAAAGAAAACACATACACACACAGCTCTTGCTCTTGAGGAGCTTATAGTCCAGAGGGAGAGATAAATGGGGTAGCAGACTAGTTAGAATAAAATTTGGCAGGATATAATAGCAACGATGTGCCTCGAGAACATTCCTCAAGAGTAGGCAAGAGGGAGACGGAATTGCACTCATTGTGTGAGGTTTATCCAGCCTTCTTTAGTGAAGTGGGTTGGAGAGTAGTGAAGATCTGACCAGGAGTTAACAAAAGCAATTTTCTTCTACTTTTGTTCTTTATTTCCTCTAACATTATTTATTTGAGGATAGACTTGCAAAAAATTCTAATTTTCTTCCTTATGCTTACCTATGTTTTCTAAGTTTAAAAAATCTATTATTTCCATAGTTAGAATTAGCTAATAATATTTATTTTATTACATTTTTGAGTGTTACAGACTTAGCGGCTTATCCCATTTGGTGAAGGTTGTGTTTCAAGTAGATTTGGCTGGTGGGTACATGAACATGTCTGGCGATGACAATTCTGTAACAACGTTTCCACCTCCTGAGAAGTGAATTAGATAAGCCTGTCCCCTGTCAAGTCAATCTCTGGACTACACATCCAGCTGTTCCTAAGCCAGGAGAGGATTACTTTCCATAATAAAGGTTTGCCTGAAGTTGAAATATCTATACTAAGGAAGGAAGGAAGTCTAGTATCTTATAGTGGATACCTTTCTTTTATTTCTTGTTGTTATAGTTTAAGATACATCATTCTTTTCAATATATAAAAGTAACACATTTATGGATGATATTTTACTAAATGGTATTCCTGTTAGTCTAGATGATTTGGTATAGAGAGGTCAATATTATAGTTGGGTTCTTCCGATATATTTCGGCAGTTCCATTCTTGCAAATTTCAGCATAATTCTAACAAGACAATTTGAGGTTTGTAGCCAGTAACTAAATAATCAAAGGGAAATAATCTATGGCATATAAAGAGGAAGGTGAGTTTTTTATTTGGGAACAGTACATGATATGGCTGAAGTCCAATTCCTGTTTTTTTTTGTTTGCTTGTTTTTGTTTTGATTTTGGTGGGGTTTTTTTTTTTAGTTAGGAGTCTCATTTTATCACCCAGGCTGGAGTGCAGTGCCATACTCACAGGTTTCCACAGGCTCCACCTCCTGGACTCAGGTGATCCTTCCACCTCAGCCTCCTGAGTAGCTGGGACTACAGGCATGCACCACCACACCTGGCTAATTTTTTTTTTCTTTTGTAGAGACAAGGTCTCGCTATGTTGTCTACTGGTATCAAACTCCTGGGCTCAAGAAATCCATTTTGACCTCCCAATGTGCTGAGATTATAGGCAAGAGTCACTGCACCCAGCCAAATCTTATAGCTTTGATATTATGATAACCAACATATCTTTTTTTTTTTTTTTGAGTTGGAGTCTCACTCTGTCGCCCAGACTGAAGTGCAGTGGCTGCTCCTGGCGGCCACCGCAGGCTCAACCTGCTGGACTCCGGCGATCCTTCCACCTCAGCCTTCCAAGTAGCTGGAACTACAGGCGCGCGCTACCACACCCGGCTAATTTTTTGATTTATTGTAGAGATGAGGTCTCGCCTGCCCAGGCGGGTCTCGAACCCGTGGACTCAGGCAATTCACTCACCTCAGCCTCCCAAAGGCGCGGGATTACAGGCTGAGCCACCGAGCCCGGCTAGCCAACATATCTTAACACTAAACAGAAATATTACTAATAAATCATGTTGAAGAGTAAACATCAAACAATGTTTTATCACTCTAGCAGAAAGCGTTATGATTATTTTGAATGTATGTGTGAAACCACACTAAGCTTGTTTCATGAATAAGTCTTTAATTATTTACAAGACTTTTCTTAATTAAATAACATTATTGGATGCTTCTGTGTGTGTGCATAAAATATTTTCAACACATAGTATTTAACAGGCATAAACATGTTGCATTTTTTGTTTTGTTTTAGTGATCTTCTAAAATTTCATTATACAGACATATCTTCCCTGCCCCCACCCCCCAGGCTATTTCACAGCCTCTTTCTGGCAATTATCTGCTGGAAAAGAATCACATTTGCTTTACTTCAGCAACTTAGGAAAGACAGCAAATACTGCAGATGTCTCAAATGACATTGTGCTCCGTTTATTAAATTTTCTTGTGTTACCCTTTAGGGATTTCTTGCAGCAATGGCTTTGGACTTTTTACCAGTGCCTGAAGCTTTGCAGTTATCCTCTGATATTCACTTATCAAAGTTTTTTTTCTGTTATTATTGTTAAGTGACATTAAATTATTCATCTTTGTGAGTGTCCAATTCACCGTGAGCATATGAATTTCTTTTCTCAAATTCTATTTGTCAAAAGCACTTTTGGCAGACATTCAGTGGCATACAGTTCTACTAACATCTTTATAACAATGACAAATATTTAGCATGAATTCAAAGCAAATTTATGGTGTACCAGACCCCTAAGCTTGACACCTCAGTAAAAAAATACCACTGCCTTTATGAAACCCAATCCAACTGGGATAAACCACTTATAAACTAGTAACAGAAACTCACTTCTGCCAGGCAGTGTGCTGGGCCCATTGCTGACATCTATGCTTGCAAATCGAAACACGTCTTCAAGGTTAAGTACACACAGTGGCAAAAAGACAGAGTATTCACAAATTTCAGACTCCCAGGCATGTCAGTATATTCACTGTAATGAGGGATATAATGCCCATTAGTTCTCAGTGTTGGCGCAAGTCAGATACACAAATTAAGTGGGAATATTATTTTATAACCAAAAGGATCATTTCCATTGCAATTTTTAGCTTATTATATTACTAAAGTAAATGCTACATAAAACAAGAAAGAAAGAAGGTTATAAGATAGATATCAATGTAGCCTGCCTTTCCTCCAGCCTAAAGTTTCTTGGGTAAATGAAATTTAATTAATCTTTCAAAACTGTTCACAGCCTCACTTCTTAACCTTCTCAAGACTTCATAACCTTCCGTGTGTGGCTGGTCTGCCTTCTGTTTGACTCACAGACATCCCTTCTGTATAAAGATTGAGAACATCTGGTTAACACCCTCTTGGTAATAACCTTTCATATTTTCTTGCTTTTAAAGTAGAATTAGGCACCATTATTCTTAGAAAATGACATTTTTATATTGAGGTTCCTTTAGCTCCATGACTGTTGAATATACATTTCTTCTATGGCTATTAGGCATTTCTCTCTTGAGAGGTTTTCATAATGCTGAAAACATTCTTTCTTCCTACTGAAATTCTGTTGTCAATTACTTTGTTTGTGCAGCTGAGCATAATTTGTCTTAAAATGAAAACAGGAAATTCAGAAACAAATTTAGGTTCTTAGGTGTTTCATCTTTACTGGAACAAATACACTGTGTAGCTCCAAACTGTGATTTTGAGTTCACTCAACAGTTAAGCATTAAAGGTAAATATTGTCACTGAGGTATCTTTTCATGTCAGGCCTATTTTGGATGTGGATGTTTTAGTTAATTGACAGAGAAAAGATTTGACTGACTTACACTTGGCTGGCTAAAGACCAGATTCTCATCAGAAAGTGCTAGCATATTTTTCAAATTATTAACAGAAATATGAAAAAATAGCAGTTCTGGACTATGAATAAACATAATTAAAAGCACACTCAGAAAGGCTATATAAATAAGGTCCATCAGTTACACAGGGTTTACATAGCTTGCTTTTCCCTTGCTTGCAAATTACCACTGGAATGAATGTTTTCGATTTCATATCTAGTAAAAAGACTAAACTCATGGATATGATATTCTAAGAAACTATAAATGAACAAACAAACAAACAAAAAACAAGGGGATACTTTTCGTTGAGGGGCTTCTTTTCTTGAATTCATGTATTGAATTACGTGAACATTTTAAAAATTGGTCTACTTGAAGAAATTATTTTAATAATCTTAAACAAAATAAATGCATCTTTGCTATTTTAGTGTACTCCACAAAAAGTTACTATTAAAGATAGTACATGTATCTGTAATTTAAAAGATAGCATCTTGGTAGAATTTTAAATAATACAAGAGTAATTATCATGGTACAAAACACAGAGTTGGGAAATCTGGTTTATGTATTTTATATACTTATCTTACCAAATCAGTAAGTAATCAAGCTTTCCAAGTTATCACATCTTTTCTGGTGAGTTAGGCAAACTCACCTGATCCTTATGATGTACACAGAAACCAACACTGGTATATGTTGATGAGAAAAACACAAACTAATTTCCCATGAGAGCCAGCTCCCTCATCTGTGAGGAAACTTTATCTGTCCACTGGCTCCTATGATTTTCCATTCTAAATTGTTTTATTGTTTTTTTCTTAAATTTTGATTATTTCTTAGGTTGTTTTTTTGCCTTTTGTTTATGAATTCCATATTTAAATTTTCCCAATAAAAAATATTCGATCTTCATGAGGAAACTCGTAGTGTAGAAATTATAGTATAGAACTTTCTAAAGAGTTTGAACCACTATAATATTGTTAAATAATGGTCTTTAAATTTGAAATTTAAAGTAACCTGTTTTCCTCAAATGTGTAAACATGCTTATTGTTGATAACTTAAGGACTCTCAAATGTGGGAAAATTATGAATTGTATTAAAATACACTTTGAGATTAATAATATCACATAACTCAAAAATAAAGTACTTATTAAAAGCCTGCAGTCATTTCTGGTCATGACTCGTTCTTTTTATTTTTTTCTGTCTTTAAATTATTGAAATTCCCTGAAAACTACAGAATGTTTGAATTAATATACAGCTGAATGAAATACAACTACATCAGGAAAGGCTGAGAAATTATAAGTGATAAGCTAGAGACAGGAGGTAAAGCCTTCCAAGTGTGGGTGACAGAATGATTCATCTGAAGGGAAAGATGATACCAAAGCCCTAACTAAACATGTTCAAGGTCTTGTGTAGAATACTGCCGACCTTGAGTTTCTGATGCGACTTCAGGAATATTTAAAATCTTGGTGCACCTAAATGTGCTTGAAGAGATCTAGAATATTGTTACAGTCGTAATAAAATCAAACACATGTGTTGCCCCATCACATATATATTCTTAATTTTTTTTTTCTTTTTTGGTCTATGAATTCCAGTTGCACCGTATTGAACATTTTTAGGCTTTGTCTCATATTCTCCTAACTCACTTTTTATTCCAGCAACTGGATGAAGTCAGTCCAAGATACAGTTTACCTTAGCTGCTCTCTAATTTTCTGCTTCAGAACTGCTCTGACAACACCATGGGATACTGGCAGGAATTCTTCCTTTGTTCAACCCATACCTAGCCTGGAAATGTAAAGGAATTATCCTATAAGGGCAACCCATGGTTATGGGAACTGGTGAAGAAATGCCCTGTCTTCTGTTTCTTGGTCAGACTACTCTCAAGCACATTAGATGAGGGTGATCCTCCTCAAAGTAGGAATTATCTTTTGGAGAGCAGGCCCTTTGTAGTGCAGGTTTCCCCCACTATATAAGTGTTGCAGGAACCCATTGGCATCAGTGGAACAACCAGCATTGTTGCAAGAGGCTGCATTCGGCTTCAGTGAGTATTTTTTTGGAGATTATTTCAAGGCCTTCGCCCATTTCATAGTGAGTGATTTAGGAATGTCCCTGCCCACACCGCGTTGAGCGTTCCACAGTTTTTTACCTAGAAGAGCATAACCCTGTGCCCCACCTTCCCTAATCACCAGATCTTGCCCAAAGCAAATTTTTTGGTTTGTTTCCCTGTATGAAAAAAAATTCTCAGAGAAACGTTTTGCCGATGCGGAAGAGGTGAAACAAAAAATAGCAGAAGCACTATAAGGCGTCAAAATTGACGAGTTCAAAAACTGTTTGGAGCAGTGGAAAAAGCATTTAGATAGTTGGAGTGCATCAAATGGAGAATATTTTAAAGGTGATAGAAATTTAAACGTGTAAGAACAAAGACATATTGTTTGTAAAAATAAATTCCCTCCTTGTATAATGGAGGGTCATGGTAAGACCAAACCTGAAGCCGGGCTCGGTGGCTCAGCCTGTAATCCCGCGCCTTGGGAGGTTGAGGTGAGTGGATTGCCTGACCCCGCGGGTTCGAGACCCGCCTGGGCAGACGAGACCTCATCTCTACAATAAATCAAAAAATTAGCCGGGCGTGGTGGCGCGTGCCTGTAATTCCGGCTACTCGGAAGGCTGAGGCGGAAGGATCGCCGGAGCCCAGCAGGTCGAGGCGGCAGTGGTCGGGTGCGGCCACTGCACTCCATTCTGGGCGATCGTGTGGGACTCCAACTCAAAAAAAAAAAAAAAAAAAAAGGTCAAACCTGAGTTGTCCACTCTGTGTAGACTAACTGGGAAACATACATACCTCATGTTAATTTTCCCTCTCTACTGTTGCATCCCTGGCATCACTTCCCAAAGTCCTCCACTCCAGCCTATGTCCCAGGTTCTGCTTCAGAGGCATAGAGCTCACGAAAACATGTGCCTCACAATGTTTATGAGATGGTCCATTCTTTCATCTTTTTCATATGGCAGTACTTGATCATATATAAAATCCTGTGATTTACAGAACATTTTTTTAGCTCACTGTGATTCATTAACTTGGTCTGTTTGGGGCCAGTATTTTAAATTTTCCATAATTGCCCTCTTGTGTTATGTTTTAATCTGAAAGGACAAGCTTTCTCTCTCATTGTCAAAATTGTCTGGGCATTTTTGCAAATTTCTTCAGATAATTTTTTAGTGTAAACTTGTCAAGTGCCATGAGAAATTTTGAGGAACTTCTATTGGAATTACATTGAATGTATAAATTACTATTAGGAGATATGGCATTTAATAATTTTTCCAGTCAGTAACATGGCATGAATCTTGGATTTCTCACATTGCTATATTTATTTCATTGTTATTTTTTATTCATACAGGTATTACATACTTGTTGCTAATTTGATGACTATGTGTTTTCCGTTTTTGTGCTTCTTTAAGACGTTTTACTATATTTTATAATATTTCATTGTTGATATGTGGAGTGATTGCTTTTAAATACTTCTATATAGAATCATTTCCTTTCTAAAAACTGTTTTAGTTCTAGCATTTCTTTAGTTTGGAAGACAGTTATTTTATCTACAGTTAATAGTGAATTGCATCTTTATTTTCTACATTTGAACCTCATATTTCTTATTCTTTTCTAATTATGTTGAAAGACTCTCTAAGATAATAATGAATGAAACTAGTGATAGTGTCTCTTCTTATCTTTTTCCTGATGTTAACGTAAGCTTTTTTTCACCATTGATATATTATTTATTTAAGGTTCTGATACCTATTTTTCATTATGTTGAATAACATTTTTTGCATTCCCAGCTTAATAAGTAATGTTGTCAATATTTTATGAAATGCTTTTTGCAAAAAAAAAAAACAAACTCTATTGAGATGATCATGTGCTGTTTCTAAAACTAATGTTTTTGAAGTTCACATACAAAGTTATAAATATTGAACCATCTTTGTATGAGCAACTCCACTTGGTCATGCTACTACTTATTTAATATAACTTTCAATATTCTTTGTATATCAAGATTTTATTTTGGCTTGGGTACCTAGTTCATTAAATGATAGTAGTTTGCTCTAATGATGGTTTTGCCTTTTAGGCTTGCCTATTTTTTCCTGTGTGAACACCTTAAATAACATAGAAAAATGTACTCCTGGAATGTGTGATAAAATTTATTTATAAATATAATTTGTTTGGGTCCTAAATGGAGGGCAGTTTTTTGTCAGATTTTCTAATATGTTTTTAATTATGCCTATCCAATTCATATTTTCTGAGGAAAAAAAGTCAATTCTGTTTATATTTCCTAAAGCATTAGTACAACACTGCCCATATTTATTTTAGATAATGATAAGATGTTTATAAAAATTACGTATATATTAAACCACATTTTTTAAAATTTCCTATAAGGAGAAAACATACAAAATGCATTTCTTTCATATTGTAGTCAAATTGCATATTCACTTTAAAAGAATAGCCAATCAATATCTATTTATCTATCTTTTTAAAACTTCTCAGCAACTTAAGACATACCTAGATGCTTTTTGATTAAAGAGTAATTCAAAGCATGTAAGAACCCTTTTAATCCAAAATATGAGATTCAGTACTAAGATTTTTAAAAACAGCAATAAATGCAATTAATAATTAACAATAAGGATTAAAAGTACATGAGCTAAGCAGTCAACTCTATCAGGTAGGGGAAAAAACAAACAAAGTAGAAAAAAAGTAAGGATAATAGCAGAACTAAATGAAAAGAAAACAACAAAAGTAGACTCAATAATAAAGAAAGATCGGATGCTTTTAAAATGCCAATAAAATAGACAAATCACTGGCAAAACTAGTGAAGAATAAAGACAGAAAAGATAAATAACAATTTCAGAAAAAAAGGAGGTGAACAAGCGCAAATACAGTGTATCCATGTGTCTGTGTTCCTTTTCTTCTTGGGTATTTTATTTTAGATTCAGCCGGTACATGTGCCTGTGTGTTATATGGGTATATTATGTAATGCAGAGATTTGGGCTTCTGGTGAACCCATGACCCAGATGGTGGACATTGTACCTAATAGGTGGCTTTTCAACCTTCTCCCCCTTCCCCGTCCCCCACTTTTGGAGTCCCCAGTGTCTATTATTTTCATCTTTATGTCCATACATATCTACCATTTAGTTCCCACTTATAAGTAAGAACATGAGATGTTTGATTTTCGGTTTCTATGTCACCTCAATTAGGATAGTACCTTCAGTACTATCCATGTATCTGCAAAGGATATGATTTCATTTTGTATAGCTGCATAGTATTCCATGGTGTATATATACCATGTTTTCTTTATTCTGTCATTGATTCTGCTCTTTAATATAGAATGTTAGCGTGAGAATTTTAAAAAGTTCGTGCATGTGTATCAAGAAGAATTTCTAACATACTTTTTTTTCTGTCTGGTGTCTACTTTATGATTTTTATGTGATTACTAAAAAAAGAGAGGCATTCTAGAATTGATTTAAGAATAACTCCCAGTTTTATATGTAGTGATATTACTTGCTAATTTTTAAATAAAATGAGTTCTTTAATGTAATATTCATTAATGCAACTTTATGGAGCTAGCAGTGTTTATGAGATTTTTATATCAGCCATACCTACTCCACCGTGTTACTACTGAAGGTGGTATCTCAGGCCAGCAGTACCACCAGCACCTGGGAAAGCATTAGAAATGCAGAATCTCAAACCCCACTCAGACCTACAGAATCAGAATTGCATTCAATAAGATTGCTAAGTGTGATCTGTATGCACATTAAAGTTTGAGAAGCACTGTTCTAGATATTACACACAAACACGCTGCATAAGATATTTTAGTGAATGACAAATTGCATATGCAACAGGCAACCCTTTTGGGAGGCTGAGCAGGTAGAATGCTTGAACCTAGGAGGTTGAGATCAGCCTGGGAAACATAGTAAAATTTCCTCTCTACAAAAAATTAGTCAGGTGTGGTGGTACATGCCTGTAGTCCCAGCTACTCGGGATGCTGAGGTGGAAGGTTTTTAAGCCCAGGAGATTGAGGTTGCAGTGAGCCATAGTCATGCCACTGCACTACAGCCTGGGTGACAGAGTGAGACCCCAATCCAAACAGCACATAACAACAACAACAACAAATAGTGGTCCCATATGATTATAACAAAGTGAAAAATTCTTACAGCCCAATGACATCATAACCGTCATAACACAACGCACTACTCAACTGTTTGCGTTGAATTAAATTTTAAATAAAATTATGGCACATACAATTTGTATGCATAATACTTGATAATGATAATAAACGACTGTTACTGTTTTAGGTGTTTACTATGCTATACTTTTTATTGTTATTTGGAAGTGTGTACATCCTACTTATAAAAACATAAAAGTTAACTGCAAAACAGCCTCAGGCGGGTCATTCAGCAGGTATTCCAGAAGAAGGCATTGTTATCCTAGGAGATGACAGCTCCATGCACCTTATTGCCCTAAAGACCCTCCACTGGGACAAGATGTGGAAAGAGAAGACAGTAATATTGATGACCCTGACCCTGTATAGTATTAGACTAATGTGTGTGTTTGTTAAACAAACAAATTTAAAAAGTAAATTTTTTTTAAAAATTAAATTAAAAAGTTTACAGAATAAGAATATAAAGAAAGAATATTTTTGTGCATTTATGCAATGTGTATTTTAAACTGTTATTACAAAAGAGTCAACAAGGTTAAAAAAGTTAAAAGATTGTAAAGTTAAAAAGTTACACCAAACTAAGGTTAATGTATTAATGAAGAAAGAAAAGTCATTTTAAAAATACATTTAGTGTAGCCTGAGTGTACACAGTGTTTATAAAGTCTACAGTGGTGGTCAGTAACGTCCTAGACTTTCACAAATTCACTCACCACTCACTCACTGATTCACCCAGAGCCACTTCCAGTCCTATAAGTTCCATTTATGGCAAGTGCCCTTCATAGGTGTACCATTTTTAAATCTTTTATACCATATTTTTACTGTGACTTTTCTATGTTTAGATATGTTTGAATCCACAAACCCTAACAGTGAGTTACAATTGCCTACAGTATTCAGTACAATAACATGCTGTAATATATAAGTTTGCAGCCTAAGAGCACTAGGGTACCCCATACAGCCTACGTGTGTAGAAGGCTAGACCATCTAGGTTTGCTCACACTATGAGGTTCTATAATGCTCAACCAGTGATGAAATCACCTAACAACGTATTTCTAAGGAAGACAGATGAACCTGAGTACTATAGTTAACCTATAAATAAAAGGTTCAGTTTGCCTTTACACTGAAAACCTATTTATTTGGTTTATGAAAGCAAATTCTAATTAGTTTTTACTTTTAAAATTCTGATTTAAGTATAAATAAGTTGAAAATTAAGATACATGTAAGTGTATAAAGAAAGTATATCTGAATTTCCATAAATGTAATTATAATATTATGGAAATGACTTCACATTAGCTAACTCTTACTACTACTGGGTTTTTTAAAAGAAGGGGAGAAAAAGTCATATGTAATGAATATCTATGGATAAAAATCTCATCATCTGTTAAACATATGCTGAATAATTCCTGGAGTTGCTTTTATAATATGATGCTGCTTTAATGCAGGTTATGGAAATTACTGTTATTATTAAAAGCAACAACCTTATTTACTTTTAGAATAGCTGATTAAAGTAAAACTCAAGAAGGAACAAACTGTTAGAATTTCTGGTTTTTTTTCAGACTTGCCTCTTCTTTATCCATAAATGGGGCAAAATGTAAACACGAATTTACTGATGAGATTAATGAAATAAAGGAAGTCTCTAGCACTAATTAAAATTAAAAAGGATGAACAGATGGTCTTAACACAGCTGGAAGTATTAGTATGAAATTCTGCCCATGTGTTTAGTAAGACAGCACATTTGCAAGAAAACACACCTGTTTACTTTTCTAAGAGCAAAAATATTATTAAATGCTGTTTTCACTTACTGCTATTTTGGTTGTTAAATCACTCCTTAGTCTTTCAGTCTCTTTTGTAGCTAAAGATAATCAGCTTTAAGTAACTTAATAGTATACATATATGGATATGTTCCCTTGTGTCTGATAATACTGATTATGACATCCAAATGGTAAGGTGATCTTTTGCTACTTACTTAATTTGTTTTGATCATACAATCAAAACACACATAAAAGGAGTGAAAAAGAAAAATAATACACATTAGAATGTGCCTTTGCTTTGACAGATTCTAAATAATGTTTTAAGTTCTTTAATATTTAAGATAATTCTGTAAGTCTTACTCATTATTCAGTGTCTTGGAATTTGTGACCTGTACGGCAGATAAATTACTTTAGATTAACTTCATTTAAATAGGTAAATAATTTAATAAATAACAATTATGTTATTGTCTCCCTACTCAATAATAAATAATCAAAATAAATACTACAAACATAATGTTTAAAGATTAAGGGATAATATCTCTGTAAGCTAATCCTTCAAGTATGACTATTTTTAACATTTTGTTAAGTATATATGAGCATTTTTCTATGTATGTTTTCCTATTGTACATACTTATCATTCGGCTCTATATACAATATTATATTCTACATACCACTATTTATTAGACACCTAATTAATTATTGAGGCACTATTATCAAAAGCAGCCTCAGACACAAACAAGAGGGATATGACAAATAATGCCAAAATTTTACTTGATTTTTAAATATTTAAATGGAGTTTTGCATCTAATGGAGTAGACTGATATATAATCACCCCAGAGCCCTAAGTCTAAATGATGCCAACACCCTCTCACATTCTCTCACGGTTCTAAAAACTAAAAGCCTAAATTCAAGATATTGGCAGGGCCACGCTCTCTCTGAAGGCTCAAGCGGTATATCTATTCCTTGTCTTCTCTTACTTCTGGTGTTACCTGCAATTCTGAATATTCTTTGACTTGTAGGCACAGCACTTCAGTCTCTGGCTCCATTATCATGTGGCCATCTTCCTACGTGTATCTGTCTGTGTCTCTTTTCCTCTTCTTTTAAAAGGCACTAGTTTCATGTGATAAGCTTCTCCCTCACCACCATGTGCTCATCTTAACTTGATTGCATGTGCAAAGAATTTGCTTCCAAATAAAATCATATGCTCAAGGATTGGGGGTTTCGACATGCAACATACATTTATATTTGGCAACATTTAGCTCAATAGCCATACCTTGGTCATTGTTTGATTAATATAAGTGTGCTTTACTTTTAAGAAAATCCCTGAGGGGACCAAAGCAAGGACTAAACTTTACCTGTATGATGACCACTTGTATACCTAATCCTGAATTGTACCCCACATCTTTAAGATAAAATTTAAAAAAAGAAAGAAAGAAAGAAAATCCCTTGCCTCTTTAACAACAGTGCTTTCTGATGGGTAGAACTGCTATTGCAACCAATTTTACAGATGAGGAAGCAATAACATATTGGTCAAAAACCAAGTTTTTCCCAGAGCCCCCAGAACGCTTAGCTTATGTTTTGGTTTCTGTCTTTCCTGTGGGAAGCATTTTCACATGTGGCTCCAAGTGATCCCCTCACCCTGGTGTTCACACTCTTCTGTTATCCTGTCACTTGAAGGATGGTCTTGCCTAGTAATTCACTTCTAATGAAGAGCATACAGCAAAAGGAGCCCTATGTGACTTCAGATTAGGTTACAAGGGCTGTGACTTCCATCTTCCTAGCATTCTTCGTCACCCTCTCGTACTGCTCACTTGCTGGGAAAGAAGCCAGCTGCCATGTTGTGAGATGTTGTATGAAGGGGTCATGGGAAAGAGCAGAGGGAGGCCTTCCAGCAACAGCTTGTGACACGCTGAGGCATTATTCAAACACACAGTGAGGTGGGCTGCATCTTGCCAACAGTTATATGAGTGAGCTAGGAAGCAGATCCTTCCCAGTCAAGCCTTCAGATAACTGTAGCTTGGTGAGGGACCCAGAACCAGAGAATTCAGCTGAGCCATGCTATGATTTCTGACCAGAGAAACTGTGACATCATGAATCTTGTTGTTCTAAGCTACTATGCTTTCGTATCATTTGTTATGCGGCATGGGATAACTAATACACCTTCTCATCCACATTTACGGCCAGTAGCCAGTAATTGGCATTTTATATTAGGATGATATTTTCTGACTTTTTTCCTAACCAGATTCACCTTTTTTTATTCTAATATTGGTGGAAAGGATAGCAATGGAACAGAGTACTGGTAAATGAGAAAGGCAGAGGTAGCAAACAAAAATGTATATTTAGTTCTAAAAATTTTGACAATTCAGCAATTATGTTGATAATAAAGATAGCTCTGTCTTGCTGGCAATTCAGATCAACTGCTTTAAGGTTAAAAAGAGACTTGCCTTTGTGTTTGAACGGTTCTTATTTATGTTTAAAGCTTATGGGTAACATCTATGCGATTATTAGGGTTTAAGAAATCATTGTGAAAAATCAAAGAAGTTTTCTATGGTATATGGAGATGCCTTGCTTGTTTAGTGTGTGTCTTTCACTACAAATAATAGTTTATTTTCATAAGATTTCACCAATGTTAGTGGTCATGTTGACTACATACTCCCTAACTAAATATTCCAAAGTTGAAGCAGCAATTGCTTATAGTAGATATGGTTTATGCCACAGATTTGCGCTGTCTGTTTGAAGATATATAGTGTTTAGAGGAAGATTGCTACTATGTTCTTCTCAATTCATCTTTTAAACAAAATTAAGTATATAATTTATTGAATTTGTTGGCAGTCTTAGGAATAGTTATTTGTTGATCATTTCTGTTGATGAAATCAACTAATCATTTAGTTAGGTTGTTTGGTCACTTATGTCTTAAACTTTTTTGTGAGATTTTTATCTCAGGAAGAAAAAAAAACAATGAATTCTTTATCTTGTACTTTTTTATTTTAAGAGGAATTTCTAAATAAAATCTCTGGTAAAATGGAGAAATTATATTTCTGCCATGATCTAAAAGACATCAATTTCTGTTATCACCTGACTTCAATTTAGGAGATAGTTTTCCAATGATTAATGACCAGATTTAAAGATAATCTCAGAAATAAAGATTGAACACATCTTTTCTCTAATACTCTGCTGTATTTCTTTTCCCTGGTACATTCCGTTGTACTTTTAGATCGCTTACTAAGATTTATTTACACAAAATTGTGCATCCTTGGTGTATCACTGTAAAGGTGCAATCATTCATTGATGTGCAATTCGTCTTGATTTCATAGCAGTATGATGAAAATCCATCCCTTAGAGATGTTACATCCATATAAATGTGAACAATTTTATCTCTTTCTTCAAAAAGTTTACTCTTGTTGCACTCATGGATTTAAGACACCATAGAGAATAAAACTAATTGTATCTCCATGAGACCTAGCATTAAAAAAGGGAAGTGACTTTTGTGTAGTCAAAGGCAGGATTTGGCCAGTAATGAAGTAACCTAGAGAGTTCAATACTGAGTCTTTCTTTTTTTTTTTTTTTTTTTTTTTTTAGTTGGAGTCTCCCAACGTCGCCCCGACTGGAGTGCAGTGGCTGCTTCCGGCCACTGCAGCCTCGCCCTGCTGGGCTCCGGCGATCCTTCCGCCTCAGTCTTCCGAGTAGCTGGAACTACAGGCACGCGCTACCACGCCCAGCTGATTTTTTGATTTATGGTAAAGATGAGGTTTCGCCTGCCCAGGCGGGTCTCGAACCCGCGGGCTCAGGCAATCCACTCACCTCAGCCTCCCAAAGGCGCGGGATTACAGGCTGAGCCACCGAGCCCGGCAATACTGAGTCTTAAATCCTGTGCTATTTAGCATTTTTTCCTGAAGAAAATTGGTGTAGTTATTTTTAATTTACTCTAAAGCATGAATTTACCTTGAAGAGTAAAATCAGAATTTTGAATGTCCTAAAAAGGTATCAAATATTCTTGGGTGGAAGGCCATTGTTTGTGTGTGTTCACACGCACGTGTGCGTGTGCTTAATTATTTTTAAGTGTCACAAAAACATTGAATAATTTTTACCCGATGATTTTAGTGGAGTTTGAATTGACTATTGGTTGTACGGCCTTAAAAAGATTTCTTGAAAGCCAAGATAATAAGCCAGCCACTTATTATTATGAAATCCCATTTCTTCTAAAATTCGAATTAGAAGAGGGGAACTGATCAAAGAAATGCAAGAATGCTTCTCAGACCTTTTCTAACCATAACCTTTCTGGTTATGGAGTTTGGAATGAGAGAGAATATAAGAATTTCCCTCCAGAGGACTAAAAATAGAGAGAGAGTGGATATCTCAAAGGGCCTCCAGGCCTAGTGAAGATTTGGTCACTTCATCTTGCTGCAATTTGCAGTTTGTATAACCCTGTGCCTGTGTGTTACCAATGATTAGAGTCATAAAGTCATTGCATATTATGCTTCTACTTTGTCCT
Organism: Tarsius wallacei; assembly: GCA_963574415.1. Taxonomy (NCBI): domain Eukaryota; kingdom Metazoa; phylum Chordata; class Mammalia; order Primates; family Tarsiidae; genus Tarsius; species Tarsius wallacei. Next base: position 21,620 of record CAUYQG010274674.1, read on the forward strand.
TATTAAGTTGTTAACCAAGCATCTCGTATGATGTATTTAATTAGTGATTTCTTTTTCAACTCAGACATTTGTTAGATACCAAAAATAGAAAAATCAGTACTTTCCATTGATGCCCTTTTAAATAACTTGATGAATAGAAAAAAATTACATAGACTCCATCTTGTCTGTTTAGATAATCAAGCAAGTAAGCAATCTCTTAGCCAATAGGAAATGAAACAGAATTTAAAAATCACCCAGCATTAATTAGAATGCTCATATTTTGTTCGTTGAAAAATTAATGGCTCACCTGAAGTTTGCCCTATTTAGATTTAGATATTCAGAGCTACCATCCAATTTGAGGAGGGCAACAGACACACTCAGAAGCAAAATCAAGAGCTTTTCCTTCATATATATATATATATATATTTTTTTTTTTTTTTTTTTTTTTTTTAACAAACAAATACCCATTTATGGAGGCTATTTATTTTTCTTTTTGGTGGCACTGTTTGAGCTCTCTGATTCCTGTATGGAACACGGTGACATATTTATGTCTGTGCACTCATGTCAGACCCTTTGGAAGTTCTCTCTGTTTTCTAGCAGACTGTTTGAAATAGCTCTTTGTCAGTTTCAGTTCACACCCATAAAATTGGCTTCAAGTTTCCACCTTGTTTGAAACTCCCTGGCCAATAACCTCCCTAACCCGAACCAGATGGGGAAAAGTTCACCCAAACAATTTTGAAACGTGTTGACCCTGTCCACATATGACAGAGTAGGGGTTTATAAAACCTAATCTAAAATCCTATTTTCCTTTCCTCGGGGTATATCAAAGAAAATTCCCTTCTAAGGTCACATATATGCAGATCTGCCAATCTGTAACATCTCCTGTGTATTTTTTTTCTAAACCTGCTTTGGTTCCTTGGGAGTCATTCAGTGTCCTTCCTCCAACTTTTTCCAGGATGACCATTTGTAATGCATGCCCCCTGCCTGGATTCTTTCTGTGTTTAGCTAAGTCATTTCTTTCCTACACTTATCCCTGCACAATGGCCTCCCCTTTCCCATTCATCAGGAGTCACATTCTTCTAATACAAGGACAACTGCCCCCACAGGAGTAGAATTTAATCTCTCCCACCTTTAAGAGGTTTTTCATTAACATGCTCAGTGTAAGGGATCCCCAAATGAACTTGCTCCCTGAAATTATCTTTTCTTGCAGACTAATGTCAACGAGAGAAAAGTCTTGTTTGCAAAATGAAATTGGAGCTTACATGTTGATGTTTTTATTTAGATCATACTCGATTTACTCATTACTTTCTGCTTAATTGAATATTGGGGACAGTCTGGAGATAAAGCTTTAAGGAATAAATATTTACTGACACAGTAACACTAAAAAGGAAGGTGCACATTTTACCTACTGGCAGGTGGTTTTGTTTCGTGGATCACCTAAGTCGATTACTATAATCAAAGAAGTGTGACTTTGAAAATAATAGTGGAAAATATTATTCCATTAAAATATACTGCTCTTACCATATAAAGATGAAATCTTTCAAATATGGATTCTATTCAGGAGTTGTAGAAGAGTATCACCTAACCACTGGTTACAGAAAAATATTGCTTTTTCCTCTCTCTCTCTAATTCTTTTTTTATGTATCTGGTTGCATACTCTTTCCAGAATCAGTCTACATTTCAACATCCCCCAGTACCCATTTGCCCACTCTAGCTCACGTGATCTCTTGCCTGGACCACTAAATAATCTCCTGAGTGGTCTCCCAGCTTCCACTCTGACCTGCCCCCCTGATTTATGCTTCAATAGAATAACCAAAGTTATCATCTTAAAGGGCAGAAAATACATATTTTTGCATTGCAGGTCATATTATCTTGGTCACGCCAACTCAGCTCTGATGTTGTAGCACAAAACCGTGAAACCAGCCATAGACATTAGATAAAGGAATGTGCATGGCTGTTTTCTGTTAAAATTTTATTTACACAAACTGATGGCCAGTCCATTGGCCAGTTTGCCAAACTGTGTTTTAAAACTTAATATGAGAACCTGTCACTCTCCTGTCTAAGGGAAGCCCTTCTTTGTCTTTCTATTTTACAACCATAAAATCCAAAGTCTTCTCCATGGCTTACAGAGTCTCATCTCTCTGAATGCACTGCTTAATATCCCTGATGGACACCCTGTTCTCCGCATCCCTCATACACTCTGACCCCTTGCTATGGCTGTCTCCCTTCTTATAACCTCGACACTTGCTGTTCCCTCTACCTGAAACCGTCTTTCACTCCCATCAGCACCTGGCTGGCGTATTTTTGGTTTTACTTTTAACCAGTTGGGTTTTAGTTCAAATCTATCTCTGTGGAGAGGCTTCCCTGACCCTTTGTGAAAATTATTACTCCCCTATTCCCTGTACCAATCATGCTTTATCCCTTTTACAGATTTACTTTCTTTAGAGTTCTTCACTATTTCAAATGATCTTATTTTGCTTATTAATTTATGATGTGCTTAGGCATGGGCTTTGCTTTTCTAGATTACCAATGTCCAGAGAAGTGCTTGAGTCATCATTAATTTACAGTTAATGGATGCTGAATGAATAAATGAGCATAATGTGTTTGGTATTAGTTCAGAATCTAAGCATTCAGTGTTAATGGAAGAAAAATAATAACTCCTTAAAGGCTGATTGAGGCAAAGTGAGGAAATGACATGGAACTGCTTACATCTTACTTGCTGCATAAACTGTTAGTAAAAGCAGATGGTCTAATTTCTTAGAGAGCTTTCTATCTTCTTCTACTCTGTGTAGCTTAACATATACCCAGAAGAAAATCCAGAGGGCTGTGTTGTACAAAGACATTGAGATTCTAGAACATTCTGGAAGGGAACTATCAGGGTTGGGAAAAAGCATCATACCACATTCTCAGAGGAGCTGTTGACACCATCTGTGTTTGTTCAGCATAGGAAAGATTCTTAGCACTGGGGACTCTATGCTGACATGCTGTTTTATCATGTACCATGAGTTCAAATACCCCAACACCAATAAACTTATGTAAAGGTGCAAAAAGTCACTGGTTGCCAGAGAAATGTCAATGAAATTCCCGGTGAATATACCACTGTGCACTCATCAGAATGACTAAAATGAGAAAGACATTATTATGTTTTTCAAGGTATATATCATCTTAGATAATACCAAGAGTTGGCAAAGATAAGGAACAACTGGAATTCTCAGTTTACAGCAAAGTATAATTTGATACAACCATTTTGTGAAATGATTGGACAGGATCTACTAGAGCTAAACATAGCATACCTTACGACTCCACCACTCCATTTCTAGATATATACCCAACAGAAATGCATACGTATGTGTCCTTAAAGAGATGCACATGAAAGCTCATGGAAGCCCTATTCAAAGTAGCCCAAACCAAAACAACACAAAGTAAATGGTGGCATGTTCATTCAGTGGAATACTATAATGCTATGCAGAAATGAGGATATAAAAACAATTGTTACATGTGACAAAATGGATATGTCTCAAACATACTGGCAAACACAAGAAACTGTACACTGAAGTATTTATTCTGTATGAGCTCATTCATATAACTAAAAAAAAAAACAAACAAAAACCTCCGTTAGAAATCAGGGGCTTGATAAACAGGAAAGGAGCTTTTATGGCATCGATGGTGTTCTGTTTCTTGCTCTGAATGCTGGTTACACAAGCAGGTATGGTAATGTGATCTTTCCATAATTAATGTACACATTAATAAAAAGTTCACTTAAACAATCTTAGGCTGCTTGATGGTTTCCCTCACCATCTTAAACACAGAGCTCATGTCGCTTTCTCTGGTTTCTCTCCCACAACTTCTGTCTGGTTTCCTCCCATACCAGACACTTAGAGTGCAAGCGACAACACTCTCAGGATGAACAAGACAGGTGGATATATTAAGGAATGTTCCAGCTGCCTTATAAACAGACCTGGATGGGAAACTAACAATGTGACCTTAATAAATCACTTTCAAACTCTCACTTGCTTTTTGATTTTCAACATAAAATTTCAGCACCGTGCAAATGTCCTTGATGCTGTTTCATTGCATATTAGTTCCTGAATGGATTTAGGATAATCCCACTGCTTCCCCAGCAGAGATATTACCCGGCATTGCCCCCACCCAGAGCCTACCCCCTGCTCTGTGCCATTTATTGTAACTAATTGGCCTAGACTGCATGAGATCACATTTAACAAAACATCTGATGGCTCCTCCGGTTGATAGGTGCTTCAGAAGGCTCCCTAAGTGTCTAAGGTTTTCATTAGTTTTTAGAGCACACTGAGTTAATTATATCATGCGCTAGCTTTTCAGGTTGAATAGTCAACCAGAGAAAGGAGTAAACACGGAGATTCTGGAAAGGGAGTGAAACCATCTCTTATTTTGGCAGGCTTCAAGCATTATCCTCAGAACTTGAAAGTCTTTAACTGTGTGGCCTTTCCCCAAGCAAAAATTTGATGACCTAGGAGTGACTTACTAAATCCAGGTGGTCCTCAGAAGAAATAAAACAAGACCTACCCTTTGTTGGAATGTGTAATTTGTGGTAAAACTGGAGGGCCCGTTACCATAGGTTGACAGCATTCCTTCCTGAAAGGTCAGGCAAAATGAAAGCTCAAGAAGCAAAGCCAGTTCGGATTCTGCTGTTGCTCTGTGGTCCACAGGGCCTTCTCATGAGGGAGCATGGGATACAGTGAAGGGAAAGGTTTCCTAAAGATTGCAGTGGTGTTTATTCTCTGTATAACAGTGCTAAGGAGAAAAGGAGGAGGGCTGTGTTCTGTGGCCAGCAGTAGTGCTAGGACCAGAAAAACAGTAAGTTGTCTTTTATGGTTGTTTCCAGATCTAAATTCTGGTGTCCAACAGGAATATAGCAGCCTTACTGCATCACAAAACTCTTCAGTGTCATTGAGGTCTCTGGAGGAAGAACCTGGAGGAAGCCTTCTGAGTCTTTTTGTCCTGAACAGAGCACCTAGTTTCTGGGTGTAAGGCTGGCGGAAATGGAACATTCCTGGACTGCCGGAAATTAGCTCAGTGGTTCTGTCTTATTAACAAACGCAGTATTGTGTTTGGTTTCTTTTTTTTTTTTTTGAGTCAGAGTCTCACTCTGTCACCCAGGCTGGAGTGCCGTGGTGTGTTCACGGCCACCACAGTTTTGACCTGCTGGTCCTTCCGCCTCAGCCTTTCAAGTAGCTGGAACCATAGGTGTGCGCCACCACACCTGGCTGATTTTTTGACTTATCGTAGAGACGAGATCTCGACAAGTTGCCCTGGCTGGTCTCAAACCCCTGGACTCAGGCAATCCTCTCGCCTCTGCCTCCCAAAGTGTTGGGATTACAGGGTGTTTGGTTTCTATTTACAAGGCTTTATTCTAAGGAGTATTAATTATATCAAATTTATTGCTTATACCAAGGGCAATTATTAAAGTATTAACTTTTTCAGTCATGTATATGTGTTGTAGATTTTAAACATGGCATATAGATATACATGCAGATATGGATATCAATTACAGATGCAAATATGAATATGAACATGAATGATATGCAAATAGGAAATAGTCACATAAAAGAGGCCTACTTATAAAAAGAAGGGTCATATTAGGGCATTCTGACGTTTTTAAAGCAGATCTGTCCCTCCTTATCTGTCTTGAAGATCGGTTCTAAAATCTAAGTATTTGGAAAAAATTGACTCTACACATATGTAATGAGAAAGTGACTTGAGCTAGGCGTGGTGGCTTATACCTGTGATCCCAGCACTTTGGGAGGCAGAGGCGAGAGGATTGCCTGAGACTGGGGTTCGAGACCAGCTTGAGCAACTTGACAAGACCTCGTCTCTACAATAAATAATAATAATAATAAATTTAGCAGAGCATGGTGGTGCCTGTCTGTGGTTCCAACTACTTGGAAGGCTGAGACAGAAGGATCACGTAAGCCCAGAGGTCGAGGCTGCGTGGCTGTGAGCATGCCTCTGTACTCCAGCCTGGGGAACACAGTGAGACCCTTACTCAAAAACAAACAAAAAAGATACTATAATCCTTATCTCAGTATTCCCAGTCCTTCACATAATAACATAATACATGATAAATGGTTGATGAATGCATAAATGAAACAAAGAATAGCATATACCTTCATCAATTCTAAGCAAAGAAAAAAATGTTTCCCCATCATAGACAGATGCTGCATTTCCAGCTTTCTTCTCCGAGGGGGCCAGGGGGCGTGGGGGAGGAAGCTGCAAATTACATTTCTCTTGTCCTATAGTTTCCCAAAGCAATCTCCATGTGCCACTCCAAGTGTATGCTGGTTGGGAGACCAGCTCCCTTCCGCAGCCCCGAGTGATTTCAGTTGTGCACTGAGAGAGTCAGACATTTTACAGCAGGGGTCTTTGCAGCTGACAACCCTGTCATCAACGGCAGCTTATTAAGACCACCGCCGCCACCGCCACCACCACAAAAAAACAAATATTGGAGATGAATATAAGACAGATGATTTTGTTTATCTCAAGTGAAAAAGACAAGCAATGAGACCCCTGGGAGCCCTGAAATGAGAAACTTCTAAAGCTAATTGAGATATGATTAAAAAGATTGCTGTGTGTTATTGCCAGCAGTCATTGAGTTTTGTCATTAGGTTCCCCAGTGTTGGAGCAATCAAACCAGTTATGGCTTTAGCAAGCACAACAGAGTATCTTTTAGTAGAAATTTTTTTCTGTAAAATGGTAACTTATTAAGAGCATAAGTGGAGTTTCTGAAACAAATTCAATAAATATATTTTAAGAAATTGCTCTCTTTGGTATCATTTATCATGGACTCAGGCGTGTCACTCGGATTTTGTCTTTTTATACAGCAGTGCTGTATAAATGTAAATACAGCTCAAGTCACATGTATGATTTCAAATTTTCTTGTAATTACATTATACAAAGTAAAAAGAGGAGAAATTACCCTTAATAATATTTTCCCTCACAGACACACCAGTGTCGGCCTGCTGTGCTCCAGCGATCCTTCCAAGTAGATGGAACTACCCGTGCACACTCCCATGCCTGGCTAATTTTTGAGTTTTATTGTAGAGACGGGTTCTCGTCAGGATGCCCAGGCTGGTCGTAACCCACAGGCTCTGGCAATCCATTTGCCTCAGCATTCTAAAGTGTTGGGATTACAGGCTGAGCCACTGAGCTCACCCAGAATTTTTTAAAAATATATTTTTGCAAAGAAAAGTATCATTGGAATTTTCATAGAAATTACATTGAATTTTATATCACTGTGGGTAGAATTGACAATGATATTAAACTTGAAAATTATTTTTGAGATGTGGTCTCACTCTTCTGTTTCTGGCTGGAGTACACAAGCATGGTTTCTAGCCTCGAATTCCTGGACTCAGATCTTCCCAGCTCAGCTTCACGTGTAGTCCTCTCTTTCCTTATTCATCTCTTATCTGGCATTTCTGTTCATTATTGAAAATGGATTATTGAATTCTTTCAATTTGCTGTGTGTTTTGCTTTGTCAATATTTGCTCCATATATTTGGCAACCATGATATAATTTGCATTCACATCATTACTAGCTATACATTCCTAGTCAATTGACCCTTTTGTTTGATACCATTCTTTGCTTATTGTGACAGTTTTTCACTTACTGTGTGTGTTTTGTCTGACATAATGTGGCAATCCTGTCTTCTTTTGGTACTATTTGTGTAGAATACAGTAAGTCTCTTACATATGCACCTAGAAATTATGAGCTTTCAAAGATGCAAACATGCATTTGCATGTCCAAGTACATAAGTGATTTTTTTCTTTATTTTTTGTGTTTCTTTATTGTTTGCTTTCTTTTTTGTGTTTGGGTATTTTGTATGTTTTTTGTGTGTGAAAAATATATACCTATTACAGCAAATAATAATAATAATAATATTTTCAATTAATCCAATGTACCTAAAATAATATCACTTCTATATAGACTCTATAATGTAAAAACTATTGATAAGATACTTTACATTACTTTTTTCCCATACTAGTCTTCGAAATCAGTGTGTAATTTACACTTACAGAACATCTCAGTTTTGTCTAGCCATAGCAAACTCAAGGGCCAGGAGCTAACGTAATTGCACAGGGCAGATTACAACTTCTCCTATACTTAGCTATTGCAAGAGATAGATTATATAGGCCACATCACTTCAGCTCTGCCTCTTGGAAACTTCAGGGCTGAACCTTTCTAGTGGTATTATATTTTCTTTCCTTTTTTTTTTTTTTTTTTTGAGTTGGAGTCTCACTCCTTCACCCAGTCTAGAGTGCAGTGGCACCCTCACGGCCACCCCAGCGTCGACCTGCTGGGCTCCTGAGATCCTGCCACCTCAGCCTTCCAAGTAGCCAGAACTACAGGCATGCGCTACCACGCCTGGCTACTTTTTGATTTATTGTAGAGACAAGGCGAGATCTTACCAAGTTACCCGGGCTGATCTCGAACGTGCGGGCTCAGGAAATCCACTTGCCTTGGCCTCCCAAAGTGCTGGGATTACAGGCTGAGCCACTGAGTCTGGCCAATATTATATTTTCTAGTAGAGGAAAATTCTCTTTCTGCATTGATCTTTCTGTGAATCAAACCTCCCAATATATAAAAGAATGGGCCAAGCATAAAGAATACTATAGTTTTTAGGAAACCATTAATAAGTAGTAACATTTATTTTAATTATATTTTAATCATGTCCCCAAATTATTATCCAAGCTAAATTTCAGGGTAAACATTCTTTAGCTTTTATATATGGTTCATAGCAAATGTTATAAACTGCAAAATTCCCCCTGAAGAGAAACAGAACTACCATTCGCAAGATCATCTCCAGAAAAATGTCACTCTGTCCTAGGAAGGTCTCTTTCATGATGATATATTCATGTGAAACTGCTATCCACTAGAAACATTAGAATTTTTCTATTTATAATATTTCCCATCATTTGTAGTGTGCTATACATCATTTTTCCTAATAATATCACCAAGTTACCATGTGAGAAATGCAGCATATGCAAAAAACATAGAAATCCAGTCTGAGAGAAGTAGATTATTCAACTTACTTGATGGCAATAAGTCTTTTAGATTAGTCTTTTAATTCCCAACTTCTGTAGAATACTATAGTTGTTTTCAAGACCTTGAGCTATTTTTAGCGATCCAGAAATCAGACTTAGGATCAGGGGATTTCACTGTTGGGGGGCGGGGGTTTCTACTTGCTAATTGCATGTAGAAACACTAATGCATTTAAGAACAGTCAGCCACAAATATGATCACTAAATGGGAAAGGGCTCTCCTGGCCTAGGTTCCTAATTATCCTTCTGTCTTTCTTTCTCTCCACCCTTCCTATCTTACCCTCTCTCTTCTTCTCCCGGAAGTGAGACCTGCTGATATGATGCAACAGCTGTAGGACAATAGATGCTTAAGCCAAGTGTGAAATATTGTCGTCCACATAATGTGATTGAGCACAAAATACTGAATAATGTGATTGAGCACAAAATACTGAACAAATACACAATAAGACTAATACCATGCCACACATGAAATTTATATAGACAAGACTTCCAAGAAGTAAAGTGTCTTGGTCTCTTAGTTGTCCTCGAAGAGTTGGTTTGAATGGTTGGGAGTTCATCGTCATAGTCCATCACATAGTACCATTAAATTCATTGAATCAGGAGTATTTCTGATGAAAGCACACACAGAACAATAGAATCAAGGGGGAATAAAGTCATCAATACACCCATGAAAATGTCCTGAAGTAGAAACTCAGTTACATGGCATTGGTCATAGTGAGAGGAAGAGAGGGAACAGTTGATGAAGAGGCATATCCCTTGTCCTTAGGAACTGGCGAAATGATGAATTATGAGGAATGTTTTTCTTGGCTCACCTTCTTAGTTGATTTCGACAATTAATATAAATTTTACATTCCTTTATTCACAGTCTGCAATATTAAGATATCCACTCCCACATAATTTTATGACTCCTAGCCAACAATCGAGTTTAGCCAGCTTCAATATTTGTTGTTAAATTCATAACTCTTAAACTGTGGCTCCTACAGAAATGAATGATTAGAATTATGCAGTTTTAGGTTGAAAAATGAAAATGTTGTTGTTTTAGTAAAGACAGAAGTGTCTTGAAGGCTTGGAATTCCACAAATAAACCACAAACTATATTAAACATGAATGAACCATAAAGAGCTCTTCAGAACTCAAATGTGGCATCATTAAAATCACTTTGAATTTGCACTACCTTTGCTGATAATTAAAACATGTTCACAGAATCTCACAAGTGGGAACAATTACAGAGTTATTGTTTCACAGTGAAGTTAGCACACCACTTAAACAAAAACTGTAACAGCAGTAGAGATGGTAGAACCTAAGCAATGTGAGTGACAGATTGACTTGTTTTTCTATTTGTCTGGGTGAATAGCATTTAACAATTATCCATACTTTTTGAGGAATTGGAACTCTTCGCCCTGCTCCATCACTGGTACCCTTATAATTTAGAAACATTTAATTTACGGGTAAGATTTTCTTTGCTTTTAAAAAAAAATCAAAGCAGAATTTAGGTTTATACATTTTAATAACTTATTTGAATAATTTCAAAATAGACTATGTCTATTTAAAATCAATAAATTGAGCATGGTAGTACTGCAAATGTAAAAATAATGAGCCAATTAATATATCTAAAAATAAGGACGTGAAAATTAGCTTTGATAGTTAACATTTTTAAAAAATAACCAATTGCCTGATTATTGAAAAGTGCGCATTTCTTTTTCTTATTTGCCCCCCATAAAAAAACAAAAAGCAACAAAAATTGCAGAGAAGCCACACAATTAATAGTTAATAATGGTTAAAAATGGGTCATGAGGCATTTTAAATCTTTCTAAGATTACAGTAGACAATAAATAAGGTGCTAAATTATATTAGCCCAAAGTTCAAATTATGTTTCCTCCAATATATTTAATGAGTAGGCCTTACATTTTACTTTAAAACTTAAAATTAACATATAGTCTGTTACTGCTGATGTGTTTGTCCATCAGTTATATACATATATATATATAACTGATGGACAAACACATCATATACATATACATATACATATATATATATAACTGATGGACAAACACATCAGCAGTGTTTGTTAAAAGGAATATATACATATATTGGTATGTTGGTAAAAGGAATACATACATATATATTCCTTTTACCAACAAATCTCAATGGATGATCATGATTTTTGTGTTAATAGAAATAACGGCTTTTGTATATTTTCAGTTGTAAAGTAAAACTAAGGATCTGATTATAATAATTCAAGGAAAAAACTGAAATATTTTATTCATACATGGTTCCTGTGCCCAGGAATTCAAAGACTTATGGGAAGAAGATGACCAAGGAGGCGTAGAGGATGTTGAGGGAGGGATGACGATCATCTTTGATCACGCTTTGCCAGGTTGATCATAACGTTGATTCACCTGAAGAGTATTTTCATTTTATCCTTCTTCTTTCAAGTGGAATACCTTGGTTAATTTTCAGAACCGAAATAATAATTACTTCCTTTACCAAGCTTGCCCTGACACATTCTAGGAGACATCACTGTATTACTTTCTATGAATGGCAGTGTAGAATCTGTACCACTTGCCTGGAGGATCTGATCCATTTCTATGCTGGGTATTTGCCTCTATTGATTGGCTAATTAATTCTGAAAATTAGGTAATTTTTTACCTGAAGCAAAATGACTTGCCTGAGGGTCTTGTTCCTTTTGCCTTTAGAAGTGACAGCCTGTAACTTCTCTGCAACACCAGCATAGCTTCAAAATAGACCTTAAAAGGAACAAAAAAGTATATCCTGAAATGGATTTAAATGGAAAAAGGGTGCTAAGCTCTTGGCATTCTCAGCTCCAAGACAACATTTGGATATAGAAGGGTTTATCATTTCTCACACCAAAAAAATACTCACACCATATTATGGAAGGCTCTGAGGGGACCATACGGTCACATGTAAAGGAATGTAACCAGACCCTTAAGACAGAAAGCACCCTTGGAACTAGAGATGAATGTGAGGAATTTCAGAATAGCTATATATCAAAACTTTAAATCTGTGGGAAACTTTTGGAGCAATTTGTAATCTCCTAAATATGTGTGACAGCAACACTGACATCCTTGAACTGTGAATAATAGGATTGCTATTATGTTTCCTTTGGCATATACGTACATCTATTTTTAATATGCTCCAATATAATTTTTAGTTCAAGATAATGCATGCCACTGCTCTTTAATGATAGTGATGAATAGAATATTGATTGGAAAACAGTCTGAATAACAGGTAATTGATAGGAGTGGAGAAGATGTGGCCTTTTCCATCTTCACTTTTGCATAATAACTACATATTTCTCCACTACAATAATATATATCAGGCGCAATCAAGAAAATATAATATACAAAATAATTTTTTAAATTAAAATGTCTGCTACTTAAAGTAAATATGGTCGTATATTATAATATTTTGTACTACCAATGAATCTGATGCATTTACCAGTTGAAGGAAAAGGAGCATCCTTTGCACATGTATAGAGGACACAGATTAGTGTTTATGGCAAGGAGTTTAAATATGTCTTTCAATTTGTTTCTTGGACAGAAGGTGCATAAATTTGTGAAATTATGATATTCACAAAAATGTACCATTAAGATTCTTGTTTATTCTGATATATATTAAACAGACTCAATAGTATGGGAAATGTCCACTTCTGGGGTTACTAAACCCAGATAGGCTCACAAGTTGCTGTTAAAGTTTGTATAGTTTTCTGAGAAGCAAAGATGAAAGGGATGAGGAAATGTGTCAGATGGACCCTCTCCATTTTTCAAAATGCCACCCCAGGCATTCTTTATACACGTAGTTTCTGTTCCCCTCTGAAACTAGTTGTGCCTTTTTTTTCCTTTCTGCTGTTTACTCTGAAGGTACTCTTCAGAGAGTGCTGCATAAATGACTTGGCCATTGCACCATGATTGGCTCACGTGAGCTGAATAAACAACTATTTGTAAAAATTGGAATCCTGGCTATGTGAACTTCTTTCAAGCCAGAAAACCAAACTGATCTCCTAATGAATTCTGTATTGACCTTATAGACCCTAAAATATGATTTTATATTATTCAAGTAAGGCTTTTGTGTCAGTGTTTAAGATTTTTTCCTACATTTGTCCCATATTTCGAATCTACAGCAAATAAGAATACTGCCTATTCTCAAAAATTTTTCGGTTACAGACAATAGGGTCACCAAACATCTTATAGAAAATACTTGGAAGACTTGATAAAAGGAAGAAAATCAAAGTTAAGCACTCATTTATTTATTTTTTAAAAATACAATCTAATTTAATATAGTTCACATTACTTTACTTGTTTTTACCACATCTTGAGAGATTCAGGAAAGCTCTTGTTAAGAGTACAGGATAAGAGTGAATAACAGTCTCTGGAAAAATTATATTTCTTCTTAAAAATTGGTGGAGGCCATGGAATACTACTCAGCCATAAAAAAGAATGAAATAATGACTTTTGCAGCAACATGGCTGGAACAGGCAATCATCATCCCAAGTGAACTGACTCAGAAACAGAAAATCAAACACTGCATGTTCTCACTTATATGTGGGAGCTAAATGGCCACAAAGATGGCAAAAATAAACACTGACACATAATAAGGGGGAGGCAGAGAGGGTTCAGAAATAACCTATTGGGTATAGTGTTCACTATCTGAGGAATGGACCACCTGAGACCCAATCCTTACCACTATGCGGTATGTCCATGTAACAAATATACACATGTACCCCTGAATCTAAAATAAAAATGAAAAAAGGAGGTATTATTTCTTTTTAAAAATTCATAGATATATTATTTTTTAAGTATTTCTATTTTGTGCAAATCTTGGTTGGTAGAACTATTTTACTCTACAAAATAACCTTGACAAAGCATTACACTTTTTTTGGATGTATTTACAGAGCATCTGATGATGCTATTAATCCCAGTGCTTCTTCTGAGATCAGTTTTTCCTTCATCCTGAAACAGAAGGATTTTAAAAAATACTCAGAATTATGCAACCTTAGACTTGAGCAACACTGAAAACTCTAAGTTATGCTTCTCAATCTGTAGTATCTTCAGACTACAGATTTCTACAACTTGTACCAGGTTATTATCATCTTTTCTATCCTGAGAAACAACTTGATACCTCATATGTTATCAGTGCATTTCCTGTTTTTAACCTTTGCAAATATCAACACAATTCATTCTAATTTAGCAAAATACTGGTGCTTCATGTAATATGGCTCAAGCTTGCCAAACAGTAGTCTGAATAAATCCTCATAACTTAGGGAATGTCTGAGTGAACATATCATGATCATTAGATTTTTTTCATATGTTAGGTTTTTCACCATTAGTGAGCTGAATATCCTTGATTCATGGCTTAAGTAGACAAAAGTTATTCTCACAACAGTGGTATCCGGTCTGGCTTTGGGGACTGATTATCTAAGTTTTCTGTAAGCACAGTGACCAGAAAAGAGTGATTTGGGTCATTTCATGATAGTTTTTTTCCCCCATACATTCGTTTCCCACAGCTTCTAAGTCTTTTCAGGATACAGCTTCTCAAATTACTTTTAAAACAAAAGTAGAATTCATATACCAAACACTCTACATATTTACTTTGAAATGACTTTAAAACCTAGCCAAAGAGGTTGTCAGCATTTTTTCATCCTGCATGCAGTTCTCATGGTTAACACTGCAATCATCAACACTTCCCATCAGACACAATGATCCTCAGAGGTACAGTACAAGGAAGGGGAGATCAAGCAACCCTCATGGGAGGTCGTACTAGAATTTTAGGTTGTGGACTGGATAGTTTGAAGGAAAGAAAAACAAATTTACACTCTGGAGATTCTGATGCTCTTTATCAAAGCACCATGCCCATTCCCTTCTTATCCTCCACCTTGAGGTTTACTGCTTTAGGAATTTTCTGGTTCACGTAAAACCTGTTTTTGTTCTAGTCTACTCTCCAAAAGAATTCACAATGTTAATTTAAGCTCTCCAAGTGTACTTTGATTAAAATACACACACACACACACACACACACACACACACACACACACATGAGACATCAATGGTTTCAGTAGAGATACAATGACATTCTGGCCAGTTGCCCAACCTGAAGGTCAGAGACGAGCTAGGATAGTAGGAAACTGCTATTGGAAACCGCCTGTAGATAACTAGGTGTGGAAATGATACAGCCTGTAGTGCCTTTCTCATTAGTTGAAAAGTACATAACTTCATGGAAAAATTGTTAGGACTTCCAACAATGGGCTTTGTTTTTTTTCCATGTGGACAGTAGATGAGAGAAGCAAACTAGTTCGATGATGAGTTTTCTCCCTCTATAAGCATAACATGTGGCTTCCATAATGTGTCCTTGAAAATTACATTTGAAATATGTAGAAGGAAATAGTTGTTCTTGTATCTATTAAAACTTATAAGAAATTTTTTCTTTATTATAAATAATAAATAAATCAGTAAATAGAAACCTTTTATTTCTTTTTTTATCATTACACTTATTTATTTACTTATTTTGATGGTATAAATTGTGTTTCTTTATACAGTAGAATATAATTTGGCAATGAAAACTAACAGATTACAGCTAAACACAGCAACATGAATAAACCACAAAGAAACTAAGCACAAGAAACTAAGTACAAACAGCACATATTGGATGATTCTATTCACATAATGTTATGATGAAACAGCCAAACTGAATCTGTTGTGTTAGAAATCAGGAGACTGTCTTGAATTGTACCCCACATCTTCAAAATATAAATAAATAAAAAGAAAAATGATGCCTATAGACCAACTCCACACAAACCTCCAATTTGTGAAAAATGCCATGTCTACAAAGCACAATACAGCAAAGTCCAGTTACACAAGGTATGCCTGTACATAGCCCTCTTTTCCATAAACAACTTTAGTCCATTTCTAATTAGAGAAAGAAGGCTTAAACACTGTAGAGTTGATTCCCTAAAAGCTCATCTGTTATAGGAACATTTGTTCCTTCATTAGCAGATATTAATCAAGTAGTCTCTCTGTGTCCGGCTCTGGGCATGAGACCTGAGTTTCAGCAGGGACAAGGCAGACATGAACTCAACTCTTTAAAATTCACAATCTTGTCAGAGAGACTACAGTTTTTATGAGTGTGCTTCAGTGGGAAATGAAAAGTTGCCTTTCAGTGATCCCAGGGCTCTGTGACGGATGAGCCCATCCCTGACAAAAACAGAATCAAGAATGATGATGATGATGAACTACATTTGTTTTATTTAAATAGGGGATGGCATTCCATTCTCTATTAGCATTACCCATAAGGAATGTAAAGACTCCTCTCCCTACTCATTGCAAGATTATTTGGATCAAAAAAGGAGCGTCATAGACATGGTCCACTGTGAAGATGAAGCCTCAGTGTGTGAT
The DNA here is from genome assembly GCA_963574415.1 of Tarsius wallacei. Lineage (NCBI taxonomy): Eukaryota > Metazoa > Chordata > Mammalia > Primates > Tarsiidae > Tarsius > Tarsius wallacei. The sequence continues at coordinate 38,082 of CAUYQG010274674.1, forward strand.
AAGTGCTGAGGAGCTCTCATATCTCACAGGCTCATTCCTTCATTCCTGATTTGAGAACAGCCCTTAGACACTAGACACTCATTTTTATGCAAAATCAGATAGCTTACATTGCTGTGTTTTCTCTCAGGCTTTTAGTATTTACATATATATTTATTTTTGGCATTCACTTGTTTCTTACTTTTTATTAGCTTAACACTAGAGCATGTATTTCAAGCATTGATGCTTACTTTATATTTTTTTCTAAAATCTCTCTTTTTTTTTTTTTTTTTTGAGTAAGGGTCTCACTCTGTTGCCCAGACTGGAGTGTGGTGGTACAATCATGGCTCACCACAGCCTCTAACTCCCGGGCTCAAGTGATCATCCTGCCTCGGCCTTCCAAAGTGCTGGGATTACAGATATGAGCCACCATGCCCAGTCTCCAAAATCATCTTTAGTACATGTAATTTTAGTCTTTTATTTTAGTTTTAGGCACTATATGCTTTCCCTTTTAAACGATTTTAAATGGTACTACAATGTACATCTTTGCTTGGACTTGATTTCCACAATGTGTGTGACAAAAAACTTTACATATTCTAAGCCTCTTAAAATTTTTTGCCAAATGACTTTCGAGAAACGATTTTACCAGTAATTACATCCACTAGCAGGATATGAGTACCTCACCCATCATGCCTTTACTTATTCAGGGGAGAGGGAGAGGAACACCGATTCAGAATCTATCAAAATTATACTAAGCCTTCGTGTCCATTTAGAACCTTCTACCCCTTTAGTAATACGCCTAAAGTGCAATCAACCAAGAATCTTGACCACGTGGGACAAGTCCCAGGCACTTGTTTTATACTGCAAGTGTCAGAAGGACTCACCGGGAAGTAATACCATTAATAACTGACTCTGTTCAAGGCACCTACTAACTGCTTTACCGGGTTAGCTCACTAGCCTGAGCTGCAGTCCAATGAGGCAGGTGTTAATAGCCACACTCAGCAGGTGAGTGTGGCTAGTTATCCTGGCTAAGGTTGCAAACGAGGCCAAGGCCTATGCTCTTTCCACTGCACTATCAGGCCTTCAAACGAAAGATATGTATTAAAATCAGGATGCAGATACATTAGAAGAGGCACTGATCTTGAATTCCTATAGTGTGGGAGGTCCAACTCAGCTTTTTGTTAGCTGGGTGACCTCGAACAAGTTACTCAACCCCCTGCAGTTGTTTCTGATCCTACATCTCTCCTTTGACACAGCATTTCAGTGTGTTGCACATCAGAGGGAGTTCACATCCACTCACTTGCTCTAACTTTCTGATTGATCCAGCCAAGTAGTCAGAATTTTACCAGCATGAATGCAATACATGTTGTCATGGTTTTTGTTTTGTTTTGTTTTTTTCTTCTTCTTCTTCACTCCTAGGTTCGCTATAAAGTGGAAACTATGTTTCTTCCAACATATAGTTATGTTTACATGACATGAGTTTATGTTTTTAGAGTTGGGAAAGCACTCAATGTTATCCCACACCATTTTACCTCAAGCTTTTGTCAAATATCTAAAAGCACCCCCTTTTTGTGTTTCTTCAGATATGCAAGGTGAATAAGTTCTAGAGATTTAATATGCAACAAGGTGGCTCTACTTATCTTGAACTCCTGGCCTCAAGCAATCCTCTAGCCTCAGTCTCCCAAAGTGCTAAGATTACAGGCATGAGCCACTGCACCCAGCCTGGCTTCAGTTATCAATACTTTATTGCATACTTGAAATTTGCTAAGAGGCTAGATCTTTTTATGTTCTCACAAAAAAAGGTAGCTTGATTGTGGTGATTATTTCACATGTCTGTGTATATCAAATCACCAAGTTGTACAAATTAAACATACAATTTTACTTATCAAATATACAACAACAAAATAAAATTAAAACATTAGGACCCATACAATGTCAGGTTTTCCTCTCACTTTATGATGTTAGAAGTCTTTGATGTCAAATGCCTAGATACATTTTTTTTTCTTTTTAGTTGGAGTCTCATTCTATGTCCCAGGCTAGAGCACAGTGGCACGCTCCCGGCCACTGCAGCCTTGACCTGCTGGGCTCAGGCAATCCTTCTGCCTCAGCCTTCCAAGTAGCTAGAACTACAGATGCACGCCATCATGCGCAGCTAGTTTGTGTGTGTGTGTGTGTGTGTGTGTGTGTGTGATTTTAGTGTAGAGATGAAGTCTCACCATGTTGCCCAGACCCCTCACACTCCTGGGCTCAGGCAATCCTCTCACCTGGGCCTCCCAAAAGTGCTGGGGTTATAGGTTGAGCCACCGCACCTGGCCTTTAGATACATTTTTAAACTGGAGGTTACAAAAGGAAAATATTCTAAGTCTGTCCTTTTATTTTTGTCTATTATGATCATCCTACAGAGACAGAATGGATCCCCACCCAAGACTGGTGTGGATGTCAAGATGAAAAGGGTCATGACTTAAGAGACTTTTGGGTGAGCATGGCTGGCTTTGCAAGCTGGTCCATAAACTGCTAGAGAGAGCAGGGAAAGGAGACTGGTTCGGGGTTTTTTATTGGGATTAAAGGGTGGGACTGAGGTAAGGGTTTCTGTGTGTAGGTGAGCTCATGTGGTTTGAACCTTCTCTAGGACCAAAGGAAAGAACACCCAGGCTTTCTTAGCAGCCCACATGTGGGGCAAAAGAAATGGAGAGAGAGATAAGTCTTAAAAGTTGTCATCAGTCAAAAAAAAAAAAAAAAGAATCAGACACTTTATTACAGGTTATTTCTTCGAATATTTTATAAGGAAACACTTGTCCCCTTCTACCATTTGCTAACTAACTTGTAGTACAATTAGTAAAGGAAAGATATCTAGCTCTCCGGCCTGCGACTCTTGGGGGGTTCTTTACCTTCCAACACTGCTAGCGCTTTCCTGTGGAATATGCCGTTCCTGGAGCTGGACACGAACTTGCCCGCCAACCGAGTGCCCGCGGGGCTGGAGAAATGGCTCTGCGCGGCCGCCGCCGCCATCCTGGGCAAACCTGAGGACCACGTGAACGTGATGGTGCAGCCAGGTCTGACCATGGCGCTGAACGGCTTTTTGGATCCCTGCGAGCAGTTGTTCGTCTCCTCCACTGGCGTGGTGGGCACAGCAGAGGAGAACCGCCACAACGCCCGCTTCTTCGAGTTCTTCACCAAGGAGCTGGCCTTGGGCCAGGACCGGATAATTATCCGCTTTTCCCCGTTGGAGCCCTGGCAGATTGGCAAGAAAGGGACGGTCATGACTCTTTTATGATTGGCTTAGGGGAATCCTGGGCATCTGTGAGCTGGTTGCCTTTTCCAGAGAGGCCTTCTGGCAGAGCGAGGGCCTGGTGGATACCAGCTTCAGGCACCCGCCTTACGCAGTCATGTCTGTGACCTCATAGTCCTCTTACCCATCCTCATGCCAAATAAATGAAGAGAACTTCGTTGTTCAAAATAATAATAATAAAGGAAAGATAGAAAAATGTTTGATTCTTTTCATTTACATATTGGTTTCCAAGATAATGAACTGGTTTGCTGTCATTCTTGAGGGTGATTAATTTTTAATGTTAAAACTTATGAACTGCCGGGCTCAGTGGCTCAGCCTGTAATCCCGCGCCTTGGGAGGCTGAGGTGAGTGGATTGCCTGAGCCCGTGGGTTCGAGACCCGCCTGGGCAACTTGGTGAGACTTCATCTCTACAATAATCAAAAACTAGCCGGGCATGGTAGCGCGCGCCGGTTGTTCCAGCTACTTGGAAGGCTGAGGTGGAAGGATCACCGGAGCCCAGCAGGTTGAGGCTGCGGTGGCCGGGATTGGCCACTGCACTCCAGTCTGGGTGACGGAGTGAGACTCCAACTCAAAAAAAAAAAAAAAAAAGGCAAGTTAGAAAGAACCCAAGGAAGAAAAAGGCCTTGAGTGGCTGGAATAGAGTGAGAATGAGGTGAGATAAGGCGGCCAGGGAATGACCATGAGGACTGGATTGGCACGGTTGAGTCTGAATCTAAGGAAGGGCTACAATCAAGCAGTCCTGAAGAGTAAGAACTGGAGAGGGCAGGAGTAGAAACCAGAACAATCAGGACATTGTTAATGAGGTTCAGAATGTGAACTGGTTGTGATCAGGGTGGTGACCATGGAGGGGAACATGACAGTAGCTGCAGGTTTAGATCCAACCAACCAAACTCAGGCACCTTAGGTGGACGGGAAAGGGGGAAGCTGAGCTAGGAATCAGGCTCCTGGCCTGGCTCTCAGCCTGAGGGTGTCAGCTTCTCAAGGAATGTGTGGGGGAAATGAATTAATCCCCAGCACATCTTATGAGGTAATAACAGGGAAGTGATATTTACTTGTAATTAAACTATTTATTACCTGCCTGATAGTTTATGTACATCATTTTATTTTATTTCACACCCCAAAAAATTTTAACCTGACTCCCCGCACAATTAGATTGATTGATTTTTCTGTAAAAGTTTTTTTTTTTTTTTTTTGAGTTGGAGTCTCACTCAGTCGCCCAGACTGGAGTGCAGTGGCCACTCCCGGCCACTGCAGCCTCGACCTCCTGGGCTCTGGTGATCCTTCTGCCTCAGCCTTCCAAGTAGCTGGAACTACAGGCGCGCGCTACCAAGCCTGGCTAATTTTTTTGATTTATTGTAGAGATGAGGTCTCGCTAAGTTGCCCAGGCAGGTCTCGAACCCGCGGGCTCAGGCAATCCATTCACCTCGGCCTCCCAAAGCGCGGGATTACAGGCTGAGCCACCGAGCCCGGCCTGAAATGT
>CAUYQG010274675.1:0-21482 GCA_963574415.1 Tarsius wallacei
CTCCCGGCCACCGCAGCCTCAACCTGCTGGGCTCTGGCGATCCTTCCGCCTCAGCCTTCCGAGTAGCTGGAACTACAGGCGCGCGCTACCACGCCCGGCTGATTTTTGATTTACTGTAGAGATGAGATCTCGCCAAGTTGCCCAGGCGGTCTCGAACCCGCGGGCTCAGGAATTTATTTATAGAAGATCGTGTGTTCTCACATGTTTAAACTTCAGTCACCGTCAAAGCACTCTCCATTTGATGCAGTACACCTATCGAGATGCTTTTCCCACTGTTCAAAACAGTTTTTGAACGCCTCCATCTGGATGCCTTTTAATGCTTCCATCGTTTTTTGTTTCACCTCTTCTACATTTGCAAAATGTTTCCCTTTGAGGACTTTTTTCATTAGGGCAAGCAAAAACAAAGTTGCTCAGGGTGAGAGAGGGTGAATAGGGAGGAAGGGACATGGGAGTCATGCTGCTTTTTGGCCCAAAACTGCTGAACACTCAGCGCCGTGTGGGCAGGTGCGCTGTCATGGTTGAAGAACCAATCACCTGTCTGCCACAACTTGGGACATGTCTTCCCCAGTGCTGCCTCTCCCAACATTCTGGCCCATGGTTCCCCTGGGTTCCTAGAACACTTACCTAGCGGGAGAAGCCTGTGCTATAAGCGGCCCGCCCTCCGAAAGATAATTTCAGCTTTTTTGGGGTTCCCTCAAACTTTTCTCCAAAGCAATCATCCCTCAAATCATTCATGTTTTCAGAATCTCCACGAGTTTGAACCAACAATGGTGGTGCCAAGGCACTGCGCTAGAGCTTTGTATGAGTGCTTACCAAACTGTGTCAGCATCACTGGGAGGGCTTATGGAATAGATTGCTGGGCCCCATCCTCAAAGTTTCTGATTCAGCAGGTCTAGGGTGGGACCTGAGAATTTGCATTTCCAGTGAGTTTCCTGGTAGGTTGGTTCTGCGGGTCCAGGGATCACATGCTGAGAACCATTAGCCTTACACATGCTTTTTTATTGCTTTCTCACAAGAACTCACCTTGGAGTTTACAAGTGAAGGGTAAGGGCCTCATTCAAGGTTGCGTGGCCAGTAAAGGGCAGAGCTGGGGTCCTCGCCCACCCTGGCTGACTTCAAAGCCTCATCTCTTTCCCTGTAGCCACTCTGTCTTTCCATCACACTCGCCTGCTGTGAAGACAAGCCAACAAACCACAAACGCAACCCCACACACTTAAAGGACGGGCCTCTTGCAGCCTGCTGCCATCTTTTCCACGGCGGCAGAGACCGGCCAGTAGGATTTAGAGGCATGATGGGCATGTTGCTGTCCACAACTGCAAATCAAACACGTGCCAGGGCTGGGCTCAAGAGTCCAATTCCTCCTGGTGGGGAAGTCCCGAGGCCATGGCATGTGTTGATTCATAGGTGACACGACCAAGGATATAGTTGTGAAGGGGTCTGGACCACAGCAGCCTTCCATGTCACATCTGTGCTCCAGCGGCCATCTCCTAGAGCGACGGGGAACGGCTGCACAGCCTTTGCTCCGGAGGGGGGCCTCAGGAGTAGCCTTGCGGGAGGCACTGACACCATGGAACCTTGCTTAAAAGCTGCTGAATTTGTAAACAAGCAGAAGAACAGCTGCCAGACAGCTGGGAATCTATGGCCCCAACCAAATGGGCCAGCAGGGAGGCATGAGGAAAGTGGATTGTTTTTCAACCTTACAAAGCTGAGAATGGCATGTAATGCTCAGCCTTGCAAGAGGTTTCTACACAATGCAGACACCACACAGAGAGCAGTCTGTAGGCACACAGCGTCTCTGGAAGTCACTTTGGCACACTCCCCTCTGCCACCTGGTCTTCCATCCTCCTGCAAGGGACGTGGCCTCGGCATTGTGCCGAATGTGATGTGGCATTGACCAGTTGACCATGAAGACAAGGGGATGGGTCATCTCATGCCTTGATAATGTGTTGAGTACTTCCTTTTTTTTTCGAGTCAGGGTCTCACTCTGTCGTCCAGACTGGAGTGCAGTAACACAATCACAGCTCACCGCCAGACTCAACCTTCTGGGCTCAAGCGATCCTTCCACCTTAGCCTCCTGGGTAACTGTGACTACATTGTGTGCCATCACACTGGCTAATTTTTTAAATTTTTTTATAGAAACTAGGTCTTATTATGTGGCCCAAGCTGGTCTTGAACTTCTGGGCTCAGGCAATCCTCTTGCCTTGGCCTCTCAAAGGGCTGGGATTAAAGGCATGAGCCACTGTGCCTGACCTGTGTACCTTTATGTATATGAAATGATAAAAGGATTTAAAACGCAAGAGGTCTCCTTACCCAGTGACACACACACACAAATGATCAGAGGATTTGATTCCCTTTTTAAAGTGATCCAGAGATTTTTATCATGTTTCCTGATTGCCTTGACAAAGATTTACCTCTCAAAAAGTGGAAGTAAAAATGATAATAACCAAAAAAAGCTGAACTAGAGGGAGAAATGTAAGTAGCATCTTAGTCAGACATGAGCAAAATGAAAAAATAATAATCATACAACACACTCAAATCTTTCCAAGATTGTGGACTGCATAAAAGCTTGAAGAACTCCCGGGAAAAACTCCCCAAATAGTTTTAAAAGCTCTTCTGCGTTTGTTTTTATTTTTTAATTTTTTTTATGGGAAAATAAACAAGTGCCACTGGTCTGGGTTCCAGTAGAAACCCCTGTCCTTCATGGGCAGTTATCACTTTTCCTGGGCTTTCTATGACTGGCTTTTCTTCCAGCCTTTTCCGAGGTTAGCTCTGACCATTCAGAAATCCTGCCTTTAGTGTCTGTTATTTTCCATAAAGTCAATAATGAGCCATAGGCAGACGGACAGAATTACCTGTGTGCAGATTCATCCAATCTCACCCATGAGGCCTATCCCCTTCCACAGGCCACCCGGCAGTGCACAGAACCAGCAGGTGCAACCCGTGGCCCATGGGCCGCAGGCGGCCCAGGACAGCGGCTAATGAGGTCCCACAAAATCTTTTAATATCATGTGTTTTTCAGCATTTATTTCACTCGTGACCCCATGTGTGGCTCCATTTTTCAAATTCACAGTCACGTTTTATTCATAACATTGCTTTTTGGCAGCGCACACATTCACAAGCAGCTGTTTTCAATTATGAAGCACTCAGAGAGCAAAATTCAAACAAACATTTCTGACGAGCACCTTGAGAGCTCACTAAGACTTGCAATCACTGCTGCCGAACCATACAGGAAGAGATTAGTTTTACAAAAACAAGGTCAAATTTCCCCTTAGTTTTATGTTGCTCTCATTTTTCTAAACTTTATCATAAAAATATAAAAGATAAAAGAAGTCTTATTATGGATATACACCATATTAGATAACTTAGGTGCCGCCCAAGAAAATTCTTCTTTACTCGATGCAGCCCAAGGAAGCCAACAGGTTGGATACCCTGACATAGAATGTCCCACTCCAGGTCCCAGGCATGCGCCATCAAATGGCTAAGGTTTACCTCCTTCAGCACAGACACCTGAATCCTCTCTCAGTCATACTGGATGGACTCTTTCTAAAAGGAAGTCACATGACGTCTTATGTCTCAGTTTCTTAAGAATAGAAATTACTTATAGTACAGAAATATCTACCAGGGTTACCTACCCCACTTGTCAATCTTCTCTTTTTCTTTTTGCTTATTCTACTGCGGCTAACTTTTCCTAAAAAGAAGAACCTCTCACCTCTTTTGCCAGTTGCTATGAGGAGGATTGGGCATCTGTGTGGACACGGAGGTGGTGTGGTCATGTCAAGGCTAGAGATTGTGACTCAAGCAAGTCATAACCATGCTGAAAGAATAACTCTAAAGACCCATTGTTTATGGAGGCTAGTGCTCTAAGAATAATTTTTTCAGGAATTTAAGGTGGGGGAAACCCTCTTTTGCTTTGTGTGCCCACTGCTGCAGAGTTCCAGGATGTCGGGTCAGCAGGGAGAGTTTCCAGAGCTGAGTGTTGGTCCCTCATTTCCAATTCACCTGGAATCGAGGCACCTAGAGGTGGTCTCAGAGGTGGCTAGCCTTAGATTCTGAGCTGGGAGTGAGGGGTAGGGTGGTGGCGGGATTGTGACAGACCACGTGAGTTGAGAAGAGGGTCATGATGGTCTCTTGACGTCCAGCTTATGACCGGCTTCTTTCCCCTACAATTCCCCACAGGAATCCGTTTCCTGGCTTTCCCTCCAGATGTTTACCAACTCAGGAATTTCAGCCTTCAGCAGTTTTCATTGGCTGAAGCCTGAGTTGTAATAGTGGCCCTTCTGATAGGCTACGTTCCAGTATTATGATCCCTCATTTGATGGTGATGGTCATTTAAAACCATTTTCTGCCTTTAGACGTATGTCTAATATGTCTGTTGAACTGCCTGACACTTGTTTTCAAAGCGGTCTTTAAAGATCACATGAGTTCATCCTCAGAATAGGTGAGAGAGGAGAGGGTACATGTTATCCACACACCAGGCTTCCAGAAACAGGGAAGGGAGAGATTTTTCTCAAAATATTACAGTGAAACATGAGAGATCTGAATCCAAATAATCAGACTGAGAATCATGAAATTCCAAACTGCAAAGTCTTCAGGGAACATATACGGAGATGCCAAAAAAAGTATACACATTTTAAGAGATGTTATCCATGTATTACTTTTCAAAGTTGGATTAAATTATGGTAGCAATATGTAGTATGGCATTTGTTCAGCCGTGCTTCTGCCATTTTCTTTCACCATCCTGCCTGTCACATGGTGATGATAGTAGTCATTTGGTTAACTCCACCTTTGGAGTGAATGTCATACCTAAAACGTATATGCAGGTTTGGGGCACCCCCTGTATTTTACAGATGGGGATGTGAAGGTCAAGAGACAGAAATTGATTTCTGAGTGCTGCCCAGCCTGTTAGTAGCCAGGTGAAGACATAAGCCAGGCCTTCCGATTTCAAGCTGAGTACTCTTCCTGTTCCTCCCCTATCTAATTTTCTTTTGATCATTGGAGTTTTTTCCTTTTCGGTAAAACAATTTCTTAACTATTGTGACCTATCAATTTGGGGGGAGTTAAAAATGTACAAGCATTGACATCAATAGCAGAAGCCTTTTTCCCAAATCTAAAGCATATTAAAGTGCTCTGAAATGTTATTACAGACTAGAAAATTTCCAAAGAACGACTTAACCTTTCACCATGGAAACTATCTGGCAGTTCCAAAATGAGATTTTTTTGGGTAACATCAAGTAGTATTATAACTCAAAGAAAAATCATTTTACCTGTACTCAAGTTCCAGGCAATTAAAGGAATGAAAGAAATGTGTGCTGGGGATCAGCTATCACATACTTAATGAACAGTAAGCAGCCCAAAGGCAGCGTTTCTTCATTGTGAAAGCAAGTTTGAACCTTGGGCCCAGATTGCAGGATGAACCTTGGCTCTGGGGCTTAGCAACTAGTTTCTCCTGTTAACTTTTCTTCCATCCATTTCTCTGGTGCTATCATAGTACTTTACAACATTCAGATGATAGCAGGAATTTCTCCAGGCTTACGGGGAAGTTCAAACTTCTTAGCGTTGGATGAAAAGCTCGGGTTTAATTTCATTCCTGTGATTGAGCTGGTTTAATTAATTTCCTAAAGCTCTTAAAACTTTGTTAATTTAACTGACTCGTGACAAGTTTATTTTTCAGTTATTGTTCCTTTCCCTAACATAGAGATTACTAAGAATGTTGACTGTTTATCATGAACTTAGGTGATAAACAGTCACGCTTTGTCACTTGGGCTGCCAGTTATTGATTGCATAGGACACGTTTTTATGGAGAAAAGGTTTCTTGTTTATCCGAAATTCAAATTTAACTGGGTGCCTTGTATTTTAATGTGCTAGAGACAGCCACTTTATTTGTACTTCGTAATAGATGCCCTCCTGAAATTTTGTGTTTGGATGAAGATTTTGTGAATAAAATCATGCATTAAAAGTTTGGGGGAGTTAAATATCTATCATTTGATAGACAAGCATAAGAAATTCATATTTTTATATATCTGGCTTGCTGTAGGTGTGGAAAGCACCTGTGTGTTTTATAAATTCCATTTTAAAAAATGCTTCTTTTAAATATCAGCCAGAACTCATCCTGCTCATCCAGCCACAAATTATGCAATCTCAGAATCTGCAAACTTCACAGCACAGTTTAGAAGCATAGCATTGTTCATTCACTTAGGCACCTACATTTTGTGGTTTTCGAGATATCTTTCAGTGAAAGGGCTAGCCTGCTGTGAACTTTGTGAAAATTTTTTTTGACCTCTCTAGGCCATTAACCCCAGAGTTCCACCAAGGACTTTGGTAACGACAGTGACAGCATTCATACTGTTATAAGTATACTGTGTGTTCTTGATGTATGCCAAGTCATGTGTGTGCTTTCTGTATGCGTTATTTCCTCCAATCCTGAGAATCCCATACCCTCGTTGCTATGATTATTTCCATTTCACAAGTGAGGAAATAAAAGGCCCGGTAACTTGCCTACCGTTCCACCACCAAGAAGTGAAAGGCCTGGCTGATTCCAACAGGCCTCTGAACTCTTTCCACACCTGAACGCTCCCCACTGGCAGACAAGGTGGGGGGCTTGTCGTGGGCCTTCTGGAGTGTGGGAAGTGTGGAGACTCCCAGAGAGCAAGAGGGATCTCAGGTGGGCCCCCAGAACTGACTGGTAGATTTTAGTTTGGCAGCTCCCTACAAGGGGCTCGTGGAGAATGGAGTCGGTGGTCTCTGTTCTCTTAAGAGGTGGGTTTACAATCTATAGCCTGGAATTTGAAGCCTTATCAAAATGAAAATCTCAGTTATCTACAAATGCTTTGAAATCAAGGTGTGTAGAACTTAACGTCTATATGTCTAGGAACTACCCGGAAGACCTGGATACAGATTCCAGAGCCCGCCCTTGGAGATGCTGGTCAAGATTCCAAATCAGCGGTTTTGGAAGGAGTCTGAGAACAAGCCCCAAGGCCTCTGCTCTCCTTAGTGAAGCTGAACTTCACCAAGTGGCATGTGAGCGCCAACTGCACTCACACCGTGAGAAACTCCACTCCAGGCTGTCAGTTCCCAGAAGGCAGAAACCTGTCTTACGCATCTTTGTATCCTCAAACCTAGAACAGAGCCAGACGCACAGTAAACATCCAGTAAGAACCGAGAGGCAACGACAATGAATGGTCTTGATAACCAACTTATTAACGAGGGGTTTCAGTGGACATTTCAGGCTGCTGGCAAACAGCCAATTAGAATTCAAGTCAGCCGGGCTTGGTGGCTCAGCCTGTAATCCCGCGCCTTTGGGAGGCTGAGGTGAGTGGATTGCCTGAGCCCGCGGGTTCGAGACCCGCCTGGGCAAGCGAGACCTCATCTCTACAATAAATCAAAAAAAAAAAAAAATCAGCCGGGTGTGGTAGCGCGCGCCTGTAGTTCCAGCTACTTGGAAGGCTGAGGCGGGAGGATCGCCGGAGCCCAGCACGTCGAGGCTGCGGTGGCCAGGAGCGGCCACTGCACTCCGGTCTGGGCGACAGAGTGAGACTCCAACTAAAAAAAAAAAAAAAAAAAAAAAGAATTCAAGTCATGGCTGTGGAGTTTTCTTTGGGTTTTGTGAGTGTGTAGTTTGATTTCCAGGGTCTGCGTTCCTGGGCGGGGGATGGGACGTGGGTGGCGATGAGCGCGGATTTCTATTTGTGTTCTGCCAAACCCTTGCTGCTTGCTCTCAGAGGGGCCAGCGCACACACGTCTTAGGATGTGAATGCATGTTCTGTGAATTACTCCTTTGCATAGTTGACACTGGAGATTAGAGCCGTGCTGTAAGCTTGTAAAAAGCCTTTGAGGAAACCCTTAATGAGGAACTGATCTTTTTAAACTCACATCTAATTACTTTTACAGCAACATTTCTGTTGTAGATGCTTTCAATGAATAAAGTCTCTTTTATGCTATTCATACAAGACTCCCCCCTCCATCTTAGCGGAAAAAACACCCAACACGTGGCCTGAACGACAGACCCCTGAGAGGAAGCCGATGACTCTTTTCTGCTCGGGCAGCTGGCTGGCTTTCAAAGGCCATCAGGAGAGAAAAACTTGGATGTCACGTGGACAAGCCTTTGAACGTATTTCTGTCTTTTTTTCTGCTCTTCTGTTATTTGCTTCCTTCATCCTCAGGGAGTGACAAGCAGCCTGAGGCCAGGAGCTATTCGGCACGATGCCCTGTGGGTCCGAGGGAAATTGGAAGGGGGGCTGTAGGCATCTGAGTTACCCAGACACACATACCTTTTCCATGTCCCATATTTGGTGGAAGCCATAGGAGAGCACACTGGCAATCATATTTTCACAAATTGGATTTTGGGACCTGACCCTACAGAATAAGTGTTTTACAAATTGTTCCCACATCATGGTGTTGAGAAGACTACTTTAAAAATCATTTCAGGTTGGCATGAGAGAAAACAGGTCTTAATCTGTCTCTACTAACACCCACTGCAACAGAGTTTCATTTTATTTTATGAAGATAGCACCTTTTGACTAGAGATAGCAAGGCAAAATATGGGAAGGACATTAGGTTGGGAATTAGGAGACTGTGACCAACTTACCAGACTCACCTGAGCTTCATCTTGAAAACCTCCTGTGACCTCCAAAGCTTTCTATAAATAGAAGGAGTTCAAAGGATGGCGAATAAGTGCGGGTGAATGAATGCAGGGCTGGGGCGTCACTGGGCGATGTGGCATGAATGAATTCTGTATGTTATGGGGAGAGAGCACACAGCCCATTCTCCCACCAGGCCCCTGGGAGAGGCAAGGAGGGTAGTCCACGACCTCCAGGTGATGGTATCACGTTCTGGAGAATATGTGGTCGCAGCCCTTCAGCTACTTGGGTAAGTGTGAGGGAAGGGCACAGGCTCTGGGCTGAAATGGAAGCCAGACTAAAACAAATAACAAATTTGCCACTTGTGGCTCTATAAGGGTGGGCAAATCACCGAATCACCCTAATGTCCCTCTTCCTCATTGACAAGAGTCATCCTGCAGGGTACCTGGTACTGAAAAGCACATTGCAGGTGCTCATGAAATCAGAACTATTATCAATTACCAGCGAGGTTTCATTAATGCCAGGCATTGACTTGGGTCTCTAGCTACCAATTACTGGACTAGGCTTTGTCTAATAATTCCTGCAATTGCTTAGTTCCACGAGTCTATCTCTTTTTCACGACTCTCCATGGGCTCTTCTGTGCTGTAAACATGGTCTTCTTGTACACTCAGATCTTTCTTCCATTTTTAGTGTCAGGATAGTTCGCACCAATACTGTCAGACATGTGTGATGATGAATGATGAGAACTGGGAGAAAGGCCAAGAAGAACATTAAAGCCTTAAAAGTTAAGAAAGAAGACTCTCAGAAGCAGTTTGGCTGCTGGTGTCAGACTACCCAGGTGCAAATGATGACACCATCAGTTACTTGCTGTGTGTACGTGGGCAAGTTACATAGCCGCTTTAAACCTCAGTCTACCAATTTAGAAAATGGGAATAATAACCGTGTGTGTGTGGTGTAGGGGCTACTCATAGAATGATTATAAGCTTGAGGGTACAAATATATGCAAAATATTTAGTATGGGGGGGTCCCCAAAATCCTGGAATTCATTCATACAAAATTGTGTATTTATTTGTACATGTTTAAACTTCAGTCACCTTCCAAGTACTCTCCATTTGATGCAATGCACCTGTTGAGATGCTTTTTCCACTGCTCAAAACAGTTTTTGAACTTGCTGATTTTGAAGTCTTTTCTGTTTCACCCTTTTCCACATTGGCAAAACGTTTCCCTTTGAGGACTTTGTTCATCCAGGGAACCAAAACAGTCACTCAGGGTGAGATGGGATGAATAAGGACAGTGGGGCATGGGGGTCAGGCCGTTTTGGTCAAAAACTGCTGAACACAGTGTGGTGTGGGCAGGTTTTCCATGTCAATCACTCATTGTGAAATGGGCAAATGTGTTGAAAGAATCTCCAAAAACAGAACTCACTGAAGCCGGGTGCAGCCTCTCACATCCATGCTAGCTGGTCCCCTGATGCTGATGGGTTCCTAGAACCCTGACCTAGTGGGGAAGCCTGGACTACAAGGGGTCTACCCTCTAAAAGATGATTTTGTGCTTTTAGGGGGGTTCCTCTTCATCTATAGCTATCCTTTGATCATTGTGAGCAGCTACAGGGTAAATGTAAAGAAGCTGGAGATAAAAGCTTAAAAGTGGCTCAAAGACTATCTTTAAGTATATTATGAAAAATGCAGGGTGTGATAAAAAATAAGACTGAATTTTAGCAAGAAATATTTGGATCATTATGAAGAACATGACTCTAAGGATGATTAAATGATTGGACGGAAGTGTATCCTCTTCTGATTTATCATTTTTTTCCCTTCTAGTTCTTAGCTTTCTTGAAGTTGCATATTAATAGAATAGCAACCAAAACAAAGCTTTTAAAAATATAGCTAGAGACATTTGCTCTAAATATGACTCATGGCAAATAAAATGATAGTCAACAAGACTATAATCGTTGAATAGAAACGTGGTCCTGCAGTTCAGACTGGATTCTAGAGATGCCACAAGGAGTAACTGGGGCCAGGACCAAGCATCGGCAGGTGACATCCCAGATAAGGCTCGCTTGCTATGTGCCTAGACACCATGGTCCTAGAAGCCAATGGTCATTGCCTCAAGAAGAACAATCAAGCTGGGGAGGGGACATGAAGTAGATCGAAGAGAGAGGAACACTGACTGTGCATGAAGTATTTGGAACGGAGTGCACCGGCCCTCATTACATTTATGTTTATTTGTTCTTCATAATACATATATCCTGTAGATAGAATTATCTCCAGGAAACTGAACTTCAGGTGATAAGTTAAATAACTTTTCCCAACTAGCCAGGTATACATCTGCAGTCCCAGCTAATCTGGAGGATTGCTTGAATCCAGGAGTTTGAGGCTACAGTGAGCTATGATTGCACCACTGCACTCCAGTCTGGTGACAGAGTCAGACCCCATCTTTACAAAATAAAAATAAGGCCGGGTGCAGTGGCTTACACCTATAGTCCCAGCACTTTGGGAGGCCGAGGTGAGAGGATTGCCTGAGCTCATGGGTTCGAGACCAGCACGGGCAACTTGGCGAGACCTCATCTCCACAATAAATCAAAAAATTGGCTGGGCATGGTGGCGCATGCCTATAGTTCCAGCTACTTGGAAAGCTGAGGCGAAAGGGTTGTCTGAACCCAGGAGGTCGAGGCTGCGGTGGCCGTGAGTGTGCCACTGCACTCCAGCCTGGGCAACAGAGTGAGACTCTAACTCAAAAAAATAAAAAATAAAAAAAAATAAAAGTAAATAGCATGACTTCTCCCAGCCACAGGGTTGAATAGTGGTGGAGGCAGTATCCCAACACAGGTCCCATGACATTGCAGGCTTCATTGGTCCTTGTGGCCGTGCGTGTGTGGTATACAACACATGGTGTTATCTTAGGGCAGAAATGGTCAGTGGTGTCCAAATGAGAGAGGTGGAGACCTGAGAGGGGACAGGCATGGATCGTAGTGGAGGGGAGCTGGGAATGAGGTTTCCATCAGACTCTTTGCCAGCAAGAAACCTCCTTGGCTCTCTTAGTTAATGGAGGGTTATGGTGGTCCACGGAATTGAGGGAAACGCAGAGGAGAAAGAGGACTAAGGCAGCGATTCTTAGTGGTGGGAAAGGAAGGAGCCAGCGAGAGGAAGGTGGCCACCTTTCCTGCCAGCCATATTATCAGACTTCATAACTCTGAGGACTCGTGTTTCCTGATTTAAAAGAAAACAACTATCCCTCTGACTTCCAGAGTCCAGATCAAGTAATCATTCCAACAATTCTCTCACGTGACCTTGGGCCAGCCTCAGCACTTCCTTTCTAGTCCGACTTGTGTCTCTCGAGTTCCCCGTGGATGATGGTCAACACGGGCTATGAGATTGTACCAACCAGAATATAAGGCAAGGCTGCAGGCAGCAAGGCTGGGTGGCTACAGCAGGGCTGGGGAGTGGTAAGTCAGCGGATGATGAGGCCCTGAGGCATTTGGGTTTGAGGCAGGAGAAAATGTGGGGCTCCCAACAGTAGAATCCACAGGGTTTGGGTGAAGAGGGCATCCGCGATCTTGACGTCTTAGTCACTTTGTGCTGCTGTGCAAGTACCACAGGCTGGGTAACTTATACAGAACAGAAGTGTATTTCTCACCATTCTGGAGGCTGGGAAGTCCAAGACGAAGGCACCAGCATGCAGGGTGGGCCCTCTCACTGCATACTCCCATGGCAGGGATGGAAGGGTAAGACAACAGGATAGCTCAACCTGGCACGAAGTCTCTTGTAAAAGGGTCTTAAGCCCATTAGCTAGGGAGCAGCCCCCACGGCCCAACCACCTCTTATAAGCACCCCTTCTTAATGTGGTCACATTGGCAACCCTGAAGTTTGAAGAGGATTAAGTCTCAACGTGACTTTTAGAGGAGACAAAAACATCCACACGGTAGCACTTGATAAGGAGCACTGTCTTTGGAGGACGAGAGTGCTGAGGAGATGTCCTCTGGGTTAACTATAGCCAGAGTTCTGAGCTCTGACCTCTCCCCTGTTTCCTGCTGAATTGGGAGAATTGTGGTTTGGCGACCTGGTCAGCCAGGCTCCTGGGACTGCGGCAGACACAGCATCACCTGGGAGAGTGTGGGTGCCTAGCGTGGCTGCCAACACCTCGGATCTGTCTGTTCCACTCAGTGTGAGTGAGAACAAGCCAGGTGCGAGTGGGAGTTGCCTCACCAGTCTCAGGGTGTGTGAAAAGGGGCACTTGGGGAAGAAGACACCCGGCCTTGCGTCTCAGCAAGAACAGGGCTGCTGGGCTGGGCTCTCCGGCATCTGTCTGCAGGTGTGCTGTCTCTCTAGGCCAGAGCAGAAGAAGAAATTCGAGGGTGGCTGAGAGGGGAGGATGCTCCCTTCCATGGCAGGTGGCCAATGTGAAGGGGCAGTGTGCAGCCTGCCTCCGGGCATCAGATTCTTTGACCCGCTGCCACATGGTGGAACTGCCACTGCTGATTCTGTTTGGAGGGGATTTCTGGGTTAATAGCTCAACCAGTTGTTTTCAAACTCAAGCCTTTTTGGGACTCGCCTGGCGGGTTTGCTAAAACACAGATTTCCAGGCCCCGCCTCTGGACTTTCTGATTTTGTGGATCTGGAGTTGGGCCTGAGAATGTGCATTTCTGACAACCTCCCAGATGACGCTGCTGCTGCTTGTCCGTTTGTTGACCACATTTTGAGGATCGTGGCTGTAATTTTTTTCTTTTAATTTTTTTTATTTTAAAGACATGAGGTACAATTCAGGGTTAGGTATGAAGATGTTGATTATGTAGGTACCCTTGTTGACGAGATATGGCCCCCTTCCCCAGGTAGATTCCCACTGCCAATCCCGCTTCCTCGCTCCCCTTCTGGCAGTTTCCTGCTATTGTCAATCTTTTTCTTACAGTATTACAATGATTGTTCAAGGTCCGCTGCAAAGTTCATGATTTTGTTCTTCTTTATGGCTGTGTAATATTCCATTGTGTACGTGTACCACATTTAAAAAAATCCAGTCCTTTTTTGATGGGCAGCACGGTTGGTTCCATGTGCTTGCTACTGGGAACAATGCTGCGATAAACATACATATGCATATCTTTTTCATAGTGTGATTTGAGTTCTTCTGGGTATATTCCCAGTAGGGGGATTGCAGGGTCGTATGGGAGGTCGATTTTTAGATCTTTTAGGAATCACTACCCTGTTTTCCACAGAGGCTGTACTAGTTTACACTCCCACCAACAATGTAGAAATGTTTTATTTTCACAGCATCCACTCCAGAATTTGTTGTTTTTTGTTATTGACGATGGCCATCCTGACTGGAGTTATGTGGTATCTCAGTGTGGTTTTAATGTGCATTTCTTTGACGACTAGTGAGGCTGGGCATTTTCTCATGTATCTATTGGCTGCTCGTATGTCTTCTTTTGAGAAGTGCCTGTTCATATCCTTTGCCCACTTTCTAATGGGGCTGTTTGTTTTTTTCGTTTCGACACATTTGAGTGCCTTGTAGATCCCATATATTAGGTCTTTGTCAGACATACAGGTGGCAGAAATTTTTTCCCAGTCTGTGGGCTGTCTCCCCATCCTCTTGATGGTTTCTTTGGCTTTGCAGAAGCTTGTCAGTTTGGTGAGGTCTTACTTGCTATCTTATCTCTTATGGATGGGCACTTGGGATTTTGAACAGGAACTGGTTGCCAGTTCCATTTCCATAAGGGTATCTCCTGCATTTTCTAAGGTTCTTATAGTTTGCGGTTTTATATTTAGGTCTTAGATCCATTTAGAGTTGACTTTTGTGTATGGTGATAGGTAGGGGTCTTGTTTGAATCTTTTGCATGTGGTCAGCCAGTTTTCTCAGCATCAGTTACTAAATAGGCTCTCCTCTCCCCAGTGGTTGGTGGTGGAGGTTTTGTTGAAGATGAGTTGGTTGAGAAATTGAGGTTTTGCTTATGGAATCTCTATCCTTTTACTTTGGTCTATATGCCTGTTCTTGTAACAATACCAGGCTGTTTTTATTATTGCAGCTTTATAATAGAGTTTAAAGTCTGGGAGTGTGAAACCTCCTGCTTTACTTTTCTTGCTGAGGGTTGTTTTGGCATCGTTTATGTTTCCATATGAATTCCTGTATTGTCATTTCCAGGTCTGAGAAGCATGCTACTGGTAATTTAATGGGTATTGCGTTAAATCTGTATATTGCCTTGGGTAGGATGGACAACTTAACAATGTTGATTCTTCCTATCAATGAGCATGGAATATTTTTCTATTTGTTTGTGTCATCTTTGATTTCTTTGAACAGTGTTTTGTAGTTTTCATTGTAAAGGTCTTTCACGTCTTTGGGTAGGAAGATGCCAAGGCCTTTGATTTTTTTTCTGGCTATTGTGAATGGGATTGTGCTTTTTATTTGGGTTTCTGTTTGTTTGCTGCTGGTGTATAGAAATGTGACTATCTTTTGCACATTGATTTTATACCCTGAGACTTTGCCAAAGTCCTTTATCAGTGCAAGGAGGTTTTTGACGGATTCTCTTGGGTTTTCGAGGAATAGAATCACGTTGTCTGAAAACTTGACTTCCTCTTTTCCTAGTTGGATACCCATGATCTCCCACTCTTGTCTGATTTCTCTAGCCAGGAATTCCAAAACAATACTGAAAAGGAGGGATGACAGTGAACATCCTTGTCCTGTTCTGGTTTTTAGGGGAAATGGTTCCAATTTCTGTGTTTAGCAGTACCCTGGCTGCGGGTTTCTCATAGATGGCTCTTACTATTTTGAAGTATGCTCCATCTATGCCTAGATGTTTGAGGGTTTTTATCAAGAAGGGGTGCTGGATTTTATCAAAAGTTTTTTCTGCATCTAATGATATAATCATGTGGTTTTTCTTTTTAAATCTGTTGATTATTTAATTACGTTTATGGTCTTACGAAGGTTAAGTCAGTCCCGCAACCCAGGGATGAAGCCTAACTTGGTTGTGGTGGATGATTTTTTAGATGTGTTGTTGAATACGCTTTGCTAGGATCTTGTTAAGAATTTTAGCATCAATGTTCATCAAGGATATTGGCCTGTAGTTGTCTTTTTTTGTTGTATCTTTAGCTGGTTTGGGTATCAGTGTGATGTCAGGTTGGTAAAATGATTTGGGAAGAGTTTCATCTTCTTGATTGCCTGGAATACTTTCAGCAGGATTGGTATCAGTTCCTCCTTGGAATTCTGCTTCAAAGCCATCTGGTCCAGGGCTTTTTTTTTTGTAGATAATTTTCTTATGACATAGTCAATTTCCTGGATTGTTATTGGTCTGTTTAGGGTCTCGATTTCTTCTTGTTTCAACTTGGGGAGGTTGTGAGATATCAGAAAGCCCTCCATTTCCTTTAGGTTTTCAAGTTTTTTTGCCTATAAGTATACATTGTAGTCTCTGATAATCTTTTGTATTTTTTCAAGGTCAGTTGTGACTTGATCTTTTGCATTTGTGATTGTGTTTATTTGGGCTTTTTATCTCTTTTTCCTGGTCAGTCTAGCTAGGGTACCATCAATCTTGTTTATCCTTTCAAAGAATCAGCTTTTTGTTTCATTGTTTTTTTATATTATCTTTTTGCCTTTTGTCCCTAATTTTGGCTTTTATTGTGGTGATCTGGATTCTTCTGCTGAAGTTAGGGTTTTCATGCTCTTGTTTTTCCAGCTCCCCTAGGTGATTTGTTAGGCTGTTAACTTGTGATCTTTCCATTCTCTTCATATGTATTTATAGAGATATGAATTCCCCTCTTAGTACTGATTTCACGGCATCCCAGAGGTTTGGGTAAGATGTTTCTTCATTTTCATTTGTTTCCAGGTACCTTTTAATCTATGTTTTGATTTCCATGTTGACCCAGGAATTGTTTAGCATCATGCTGTTTAGTGTCCATGTCTTTGTGGGTTTTGGGGGAGCTTTGTTGGTGTTGATATTTATTTTTATTCCACTGTGGTCTGAGAAGCTGCATGACAGGATTTCAACCTTGTGAAATTTGTTTATGCTTGATTTATGGCCGAGGATGTGGTAGAACTTAGAGTACGTTCCATGTGGTGATGAGTAGAATGTGTATTCCATGGTTGTTGGGTGGAGTATTCTGTAGGTATCAATTAAGTCCATTTGGTCAAGCGTCACGTTGAGGTTTTGTATCTCCTTGTTTATTTTTTGTCTTGATGATCTGTCTAGGGTTGTGAGTAGGGTGTTTAAGTCCCCAGCTATGATACTGTTAGAGTCAATATCTTTTTTAAGTTTATGTAGAAGCTGCTTTATGAAAGTTGGTGCTCCTATGTTGGGTGTATATATGTTTAGGATGGATATTTCTTGTTGATGGATTGAACATTTATCATTATGTAGTGACCTTCCATATCTTTAAAAATTTTTGATAGCTTAAAGGATATTTTGTCTGATATTAAGATTGTGACTCCTGCTTTCTTTTGTGTTCGTTAGCCTGAAATTTTGTTTCCCATTCTTACTTTTAGTCTGTGTTGTCCTTTCTGGTGAGATGAGTTTCTTGGAGGCCAAATATTGCTACCTCATGATATTTTATCCATTTTGCCATTCTATGTCTTTGCAGTGATGCATATAGTCCATTCACATTCCGGCTAATTATTGAAACGTGAAAGTTTATACCTGTCATGAAGTTCTTATAGTGTTTTTTGTTGTTTTCTTTCTTTTGCTTTTTGGGCTGATTCATGTGTGTTTTCAATCTTTTTCCTGCATTCTTGTAAAGGGCTTTGTCATTCTTTTTTTCCTTTCTTCTGTGTTTAATACTTTCTTAAGTGTTTCTGGTAGAGCTGGTCTGGAGGCAGCATAAGCTGTTAGGGATTGAATGTCTGGGAAAGATTTTAATTCTCCATCACAGATGAAGCTTAGCTTAGCTGGGTAGGTAATTCTTGGTCGAAAGTGTTTATCTTTGAGAACTTTGAAGATTGGACTCCAAGCTCTCCTAGCTTGAAGTGTTTCTGTAGATAAGTCTGCTGCTATTCTAATTGGTCTTCCCTGAAAGGTAGTGTGACCTTTCTCTCTTGCTGCCTTTAGGATTTTTTCTTTTATACCTACTTTGTGTAGATGAATTACTATGTGTCTAGGAGTTGGTTTTCTCATTTGTTGCCTTGCAGGAGTTCTAGAATCTCTTGTGTTTGAATGGTCACATCACTGATGAGATGAGGGAAGTTTTCTTGGATAATTTCATGGAGTTCATTCCAGGGTGGTCTCTGTGTCTCTGTCTGCCTCAGGCATTCCAACTAATCTTAGTCGCTCATCTCTTGGAGGTTTTGTTCTATCTGTAAGCTTCTTTTCTATGCTGTTAACGGTTTGGGTTAGTTTCATATTTTGGTCCTCAAGCTCTGGGATTCTTTCTTCTGCTTGTTTAATTCTGCTTTCCATGTTTATCAGTTTGTTATTTATTTCATTCACTGTATTTTTAAATTGCTGTATTTCAGTTATCAATTCATTCACTCTTTCTATTCATTTCTATTTATTGTCTCTGTTAACATCTTGATATCTGGGTTTGTGGTTTGAGACTAGTCATTCTGGGGCATCTTCATTGTTTGAGTTCCCAAGTCTGTATTCTCAGTGGTTGACCTCTCAGTGGTCTTTGTGAGACTCATATTCTTTCTTTGGTTCTTCTTCATTTGTGTTGATTTTTCTCCCTCCTTTTTTTCTCCTCTTCTTTAATTCTGTTGTTCAGAGATGGAGGGGTAGCTTTTACTTTTGCTTGCTCAATCTCCTATTTTTCCTTATGTGGATCCTTTGGCTTTGTTCAATTCTGAAGCTGGACTGTTGATGGGGGAGAGGGCTGTACATTTTGGAGTTTTGAGATTTAATTGAAGGGTGAGCTGTGATTCAGAATCTATCAGCAGATTCCAGTATCCACTGACAGGTGTGTGGAACCCCTGGAACCCACTCACCACTGCCTTACAATCTGTGCATGCAGTTTGGGTATGGTTTGCTCCCTGAAAGCAAAATGAGGTAAGAAAAAGGAAAAGAATGGAAAAAGGAAGGGGCGGGGTGAGTGGAAGGTGGGGAGAGAGAAGTAAGGGGAAAACAGACAGACGTACCAACTAGCAAATGGGAAGAGAACAAACAAAGACAGAAAACAGTAAAGATAACTAAAACCTACAGACAATCATATAAACACGCAAACCGACAACTCCCCTCCCCCCCCCGACGTACTTGCCCTCAAAAATACCCATACACAGACAGGAAGTCTAAAAAAAACAATAAAATAGCAGTAATAAAGCATGAATGAAGATGTTATAGAAAACTTAAAGAAAGAGAGGAAAAAAAACTAAAGCAACAAACAAACAAAAGTGAGCAAAACAGACAACAACAACAACAAAACTCGCTCCTAGGTGGTTCCTGTAAGTCCAACTTCCTTTCAGCTCTTTCTCCAGCCCATCTCTCTTCTCTCAGTGCAGGTTGATAGGATTGCTCTCAGCATGGGTCCCACACCCCAGGCCTGCTGCTGGAGGAGGGCGGGTCAGGTCTGGACTCACCCGGCTTGTTGCCTGTCGAGTCTGCCCCTCAGATCTGACGTGTCTGTGTCCCTCTGTCTCTCTGAGGTTGATGAGACGACCTTAGGCCCCAAGTTGGAGTCTGGGTGGAGCTGGGCGGGCAATGCAGGTCTCTGCCTGGTCCCGGGACAGAGCTCGGCATTTCCTCACCAGGGGTGGGGCTCCTCTCCAGCTCTCACCGATTTTCTCTCTCCACGGATCAGATTGGGGCTCCAGCAGCCGCTTTGCTGTCGCAGATGATGGTGTGGGCCGGGCACCAGGTGTTGAGAATCAGCTGCATTAGGCAGGCTCTTCTCAGGAGAGACCCACGAACAGCAGATGATCCTGCGTGCTAGCGGCTCCAATCCCAGATCGGCAGATGGTTGCAGTCACCTCCAGAAGAGAGCCCCGGGCGCGTGAACCCGAGTCTCCCCTCAGAGAGACTTTCATTCACCCACTGGCACATGCCTACTCATGCAGACAGTCCTTATGGCTTTTGCAGAGACTCTCACAGTCCAACCTGTCCAGTTGCCCTCTTGCCAGAAGTCTGTAATTTTTTTAAAATGGATTTTTTACTTTAAAATTTTTTGTAGAGACAAAGTCTTGCCCAGTTGCCCAGGCTGGTATTGCTCAAGTAATCCTTTCACCTCTGCCTCCCAAAGTGCTGGAATTACAGGCATGAGCCATCGCACCCAGCCTCTAGATCTTGTTTTTCGCGTGCCCACCACTCTGGGTGTTCTCAGGTCAAGAAGACATTGAATCTGTTGAACAAGTCAGGAACCCAAATTCTGCTAAGTGTCCCAAAGTAAACTCAACTGAGAGACACTGGGGAAAAAGGGCACAGGTTAAGATTTTAGGCCTGCAGTTGTCCTGGGGCAAAATGTATAGGGGTACAATATTTGTTAACTCATCTTAATCAACTGCCCTTGGGTATGCTGTGGACAAGGCAGCTTTTGTGCTGCATGTCAAGTGGAGAGGTTTCTCCTGGTTTCTGGGAGAGACTTTGCACTAAGTAAAGAAGGTATGGCTGGACACAGTGGCTCACGCCTGCCATCCCAGCACTTTGGGAGGCTGAGGCAGTGGGATCACTCGAAACCAGGAGTTTGAGACCAGCCTGGGCTATATAACGAGTCATGGTGGTACCTGCCTGTAGTACCAGCTACTCAGGAGGCTGAGGTGGGAGGATTGCTTGAACCAAGGGACTCAAGGCTGCAGTGAGCTATGATCACTCCACTGTATTCCAGCCTGGGGAACAGAGCAAGACCCTGTCTCAGAGGAAGAAAGGAAGGAAGGAAGGAAGGGAAAAGAAGAAATCATGGCAAAGAAATCTGCATTTTTATACCCACCTGCTACACTGAGACAATCTTTTTAGAACGGCAGGTGTTTATGTGGCATCTACTAAGTGTGGGCACTGTGGTAAGTACTTTGCATACATCGCTTACTGCAGTTTTCAAAAATATGTAGGATCTGTGTTATTTTTATTTTATAAATGAGGAAACTGAGGCTCATAAGCATAACGCACCATGCCCAGAATCACACCACCGGTCATTGGTAGAGGTAAGACTTAAAAATATGCATTATTCTTAATCCAAATCTATGTCCTCTTGGTTACCATTGGAAATTCAGAGACCTTTACACAAACACACAGTTTTACATATGACATGTTGCTTCTTAATTTAAAAATCAAGTTATATGTTCAGGACCAAGAGGATTCAGGCATGAATATTTGGGGTTTATAGACAAAGGAATGAGGAATGTAAAACACATCAGATCAGGGCATTAGAGATATTGGCATTGATCTGATTGACTGTTAAGACACCTTCCCTCCTCTGCTCACTTTGGTGGCTTTCTCAGGTGAGTAGAGTTCAGACAAAGTGAAACAAGAGGCAGAGGGAAAACTTGGTAAATGTTATACGTAAAGTGCTTAGAACAGCATCTGGCACGTGTCAATGCTCAATCGGCGTTAGCAGTCATCATCATTATTACCCTCCTCTTCCTCCTCCTCCTGTCCTTCCTCCTCCTCCTGCTCTCCACCATCAGTGCCATGTGTCTTTGTGGAGGGGGTGAAGGTCGGGATTAGGTGGGCACTGGCAGCAGTGGGCAGAATCACAGAGGAAAATATAGAGGGCCTAGAGCAGATTGCAAGTCATGGAAATTCTCTGGAAATCCTGAGTTGCCATTTAGATGGCAAATGTGGAAAGTTGAAAAAGGCAAGTTGGAGGAATTAAGGGCGGGGGGAGGGGGGAATGGCAGTAGGGAGGGTGTAGATCCCCATAAGAGGAAAAAGTGGATCAGTCAGGGAGAAACGCAAGGGGAGCCCGCACCATCTACCAGGAAGGGAAGGTAGTTTGCAATGCGGGTTCATCTTGAGGAACAGATGACCTGATCAGAAGACTCCCGCTGGGGGGGGGGGGTGGGGGTGGGATGGGG
>CAUYQG010274677.1:0-14566 GCA_963574415.1 Tarsius wallacei
AGAGTGAGACTCCAACTCAAAAAAAAAAAAAAAAAAGAAATTGTAAAGGACTGATAAAAAGCTCAGCATAGGTCTTAGAATGGGAGATACAAGGACTAGCAACAGTAATGGTCCCAATGAAGGGTCAAAAGACTAAAAACAAGAATAACATTCCAAGTACCTAGAAAGAACCACTCTTTTTCTTTTTTTTTGAGTTGAGTCTTACTCTGTCACTCAGGCTGGAGTGCAATGGCACACTCACGGCCACTGCAGCCTCAACCTGCTGGGCTCAAGTGATCCTTCCGCCTCAGCCTGCCAAGAAGCTGGAACAACAAGCACACGCTACCACGCCCGGCTAAGAACCACTTATTTTTAAATATAGAGCTCCTAAAATTATTTTTTAAATGAGATTTTTATTCATATTCAACTCCAAAGACTCATGACATAAAATAATTCAGTTTACCTAGACAGAAAATGTTGACATGACAGGAGAATCACTTAGCTCTTAACTGAATCTAACCACCCAGAAGCCACATCTTAATGTACTCGTTCACTAATCCTGTTCCAGAAAGCTCTCCTTTTTTTTTTGAGTTGGAGTCTCACTCTGTCACCCAGGTTGGAGTGCAGTGGCACACTCACGGCCACCACAGCCTCGACCTGCTGGGCTCAGGTGATCTTTCCGCCTCAGTCTTCCAAGTAGCTGGAACTACAAGCATGCGACACCACGCCCAGCTAATTTTTTTGGTTTATTGTAGAGATGAGATCTCACCAAGTTGTCCAGTCTGGTCTCAAACCCGTGGGTTCAGGCAATCCTCTCACCTTGGCCTCCCAAAGTGCTAGGGTTATCCGCCTGAGCCACCACATCTGGCTCACAAAGAACTCCCATGAAAGATACTTTGTTTCTTTGTATAAAGTAGCCATCAAACAAGACATTTCACCAAAGTTGATAAGACAGTCAAGAAGTGCTCTGGAATGTACAGAAAATGGGTAGTCTTTGATAAAAATATAATTACACAGAAACATACATAAACATTTCTATTGTCCCAACTTTGATTTTTAAAGTTCTCTCCAGAGGATCAAATTTGGAAATTTCTAAGGTCTCCTGAACTCTATATCAGCTTCAAGGTCATGTATCACAATTTATCCAATTTACATAATTGGTACACCTCAATTCTAACACTGGAATGAAGATGAGTCCTCAATTTAGGCTGCACATTAGAATTCCCTGAGAAAGCCAGGTGTAGTGGCTCAAGCCTGTAATCCCAGCACTTAGGAAGAAACTGCTTGAGCCTACGGGCTAGAGACCAGCCTGGGCAACATGATGAGATCTTACCTCTACAATAAATAAAAAAAATTAGCTGGGCATGGTAGTGCCCACCTGTAGTTCCAAGTACTTGGAAGGCTGAGGCGAAAGGATTGCCTGAACCCAGCATGTCGAGCTGCGGTGGCTGTGAGCATGCTACTGCATTCCAGCCTAGGCAACAGAGTGAGACTCCAGACTTCAACTCAAAAAAAAAAAAAAAAAGAATTCCCTGAGGAGCTAAGAAAAAACACCAATACCCAGAATGTATGTTAGATCAATTAAATCATAACCTGGGAACCAGGTAAAATGGCTCACACCTGTAACCACAGCACTTTTGGAGGCCTAGGCGGGAGGATTGCTTGAGGTCAGGAGTTGGAGATCAGCCTGGGCAACATAAATGAAAACCCTAATTCTACAAAAAATAATAAAAATTGGCACAGCCGCTCATGACCTAGGCCATGCCTAGTTTCTTAGGAGGCTGAGGTGGGATGACTGCTTGAGCCCAGGAGTTTGAGGCAGCAGTGAGCTGGGATCTAGCCACTGCACTGTAGCCTAGGCATCAGAGCTGTTTGAATCTGCCTCAAAATAAACAAATAAATCATAACCTGGGGAAAAGAGGTTTTTTTAAAAGTTTCCCAGGTGATTTCAAAATGATGCCAAAGTTCTGAAAATCACAGATCTGTATTGTATGGTTAACTTGAAAAACACTGGAAGGTATGTACTGATCTACAGTAGAAAATGAAAAAAATTATCGAACAAGAAACCTGGGTGTGGCAACATCCCACTTTGTCAGTTTTAATCTGGCTTTAACACTTTCAAAATCAAAAGCAGACTGAAACTTAAATCAAAATGCAGTCAATTCTCAATATTTATAGTAGTTAAGTTGTGAAAACACTTAATTAGTGAATATGGATCCTACTGCTCCTAAAGAAAATACAGGGTTAGGTTCCTGCAAGCCTCCAGCCTCATCATCTTTAGCCAATCAACAATAGCCTTCATTTTTGTGTTTCTGTTTAAAGATTTTTATTTACTATATATTTAATTCATTAACACTTAACTCATAGCTGACAGCACTGTAACTCATGCCTAAGCAAAGCCTACCCAACAGATAAGGCACATCACAGCCTTCATGTACTTAGAAACACTAGACAGCATTTCAGTTCTTCGTGAGATTTCAGTTCTATGTGAGGGAGCCACTTTAAACGGTGAAAGTGCTAACAACAACCAAAAAAAAAAAAAAACCCATAAAAATGTGAAAAAAAGGTGGCACAAAACAGACCTCGAAAAGGATACTTGTTTACAATATGAGCTGAACATTCAGGAAGCAGGTTGTGACCTTGTTTGACTTCAGCTGGTAAAACATGCATAGCGTGACAAATTCTTCACTACTCTGCAAGTATGCAAATGGCCAAAAAAGCACTCCAAGTATCAATTTTTGGGGTTACAAATAAATTTTACCAAGTATGTGAATTCACAAATACAGAATTCATGAATAATAAGGATGGACTGGCCAGGCTGGGTGGCTCAGCCTATAATCCCAACACTTTGGAAGGCTGAGGCGAGTGGATTGCCTGAGCCCTCGGGTTCGAGACCAGCCCGGGCAACTTGGTGAGACCTCATCTCTACAATAAATCAAAAAATTAGCCATGCGTGGTAGCATGTGCCTGTAGTTCTGGCTACTTGGAAGGCTGAGGCGGAAGAATGGCCGGAACCCAGAAGATCAACACGGGGGTGGTCTTGAGTGTGCCACTGCACTCCAGCCTGAAAAGCTGAAGTTATAACATTCTAAGAAAACACAGGTATGTAAATCTCCACAACCTTAGATTAGACTCCAACTCAAAATAATAATAATGATGATGATGATGATGAACCACACAAGCATCAAATAAATCAAGGTAGCTCAGACTGTTATAGAGAAATGAATTCTATGAGGTTTCCACTAAGTAACATCAAAGGCAAAGATGATACGTATACATTCAACTATGTAACTTTCTCCACTAGAGTTCTTAAATCAGCTTTCCTAAGAATGTAATTATTTTTCTTGTAGCAAATCTATCCATATGTATATATATATTTTTTTGAGTTGGAGTCTCACTCTGTCACTTAGAGTGGAGTGCAGTGGAATGCCCACGGCCACCGCAGCCTCGACCTGCTGGGCTCAGATGATCCTTCCGCCTCAGTCTTCCAAGTAGCTAGAACTACAGGCGTGCGCTACCATGCCCAGCTTAATTTTTGATTTATTGTAGAGATTAGGCCTCATCAAGTTGCCCAGGCTGGTCTTGAACCCCTGAGCGCAGGCAATCCTCTTACCTAGGCCTCCCAAAGTGCTGGGATTACAGGCTTAAGCCACCACGCCCGACAGCAAATCTATATACTTTTTTAAAAACCTATATGCTCAACTCCTTAATATCTTCTTCACATGTGACAGAGCCTTATTTTTATTTTTAAAAGTTTTTAATTGATTTTACAAACTAATCATAAAATGCAGCAATAACTTAAAGGTAAGATGGTGAGACTAAATAACCTCTGAGATGTCCTCTGACTCAAAGATCTTGTAAGTCTAAAACTTAAAGTTGGTATGCCTCTAATTATAATACAGGCTGATATAAATATTCTCAAAATAACATATTACTATTACAATCACTTTTTTTAATGTCAGAACAGTGACATAAATTCTCACCCAAAAAACTAGTCTTCGGTCACCCAGAGAAATAACCTGAACCCAGCTTGATGTTATCAAACCTGATAGACTCTCAGTTTGGATTTATACAACTTCAAATGAAAAATAAACTGCCATATTAATACCTTAAAACTAAATAAGCCTTACACCATATATAAAAATTACCTTGAAACGAATCAAAGACCTAAATGAAAAGCTTGAAGTGATAACATTCTAAGAAAACATAGGTGTAAATCTCCACAACCGTAGATTAGACAATGATTTATTTGTATGACACCAAAATCACAAAGAAAAAAGCAGATAGAGTGAACTTCATCAAAATCAACCACTTTTAGCCCAGCACGGTGGCTTACGCCTATAATCCCAGCACTTTGGGAGGCGTAGGCAAGAGAATTGCCTGAGCCAGGGATTCAAGACCAGCCCAGACAACTTGACAAGATCTCATCTCTACAACAAATAAAAAAATTAGCTGGGTGTGGTGGCACATGCCTGAGGTTCCAGCTACTTGGAAGGCAGAGGTGAAAGGATGGCCTGAGCCCAGCAGGTTGAGGCTGTACTAACAGTGAGCGTGCCAGTGCATTTCAGCCTGGGTGACGGAGACTCCAACTCAAAAAAACAAAAAACAAACAAACAAAACCTAAAGGAGACGGTTTGGAGAGCTTCTGGAATGGTGAACAAAAACATTATCTGCATGTTCCACGGGGCTACAGCTCCTGGATTCAGGAACCTTCCAAACATCACTTGAAGCACAGTTTCATCTGGCTGTTTAACTGTATCCTTTAATATATCTTTTGTAATACATTGGCAATTGTGAATACACTGTCTTCTGGGGTTCTGAGAACCAACCTAGCAAATTATTGACCTCAAGAAGGGAGCTGTGAGAACAACCAATTTGTAGCCAAGTCAGAGGAAAGTTGTGGGTAACCTACAACTTGTGACTGGTATCTGAAGTGGGGTATCAGTCTTGTGGGTCTGAGCCCTTCACCTGTGTAGTCTTCAATAACTCTGGTTGGTGTTGGGATTAAACTGCAGGAAACACAGCTAGTGTTGAAAAATTGCTTGGTGTGGGAAAAAAAGATCCACGCACCTAGTATCCAGAAGAAAAAATAAGTGTTGTGAGTACTGAATAGGAGAAAATTGTTATTTTTTTCTCTACAAATTTAGAAAGTTAAAACTTAGTTACCCTATGACCAGATAATTCCATTCCTAAGTATATACCAAAAACAAGTTAAAACATAAATCCACATAAAAAGTGTACATGAATCAAATGTCCACAGCATTATCATAATAACCAAAAAGTATAAACAATTCAAATTGTCAATCAACTGATGAACGGAAACAGGAAGCAATCCAAATATCAGATGATGAACAGATAAATTTACAATAAATAATGTATGATAAATAATGTCCACAAAAAAGAATGAAGTATTGATACAAGCTACAACACGGGTGAACCTCAAAAACATTATGATAAATGAAAGAAGCCATAAAAGGCCACATATTGTATGACTGCACTTATACAAAATGCCTAGAATAGACCAATCCAGAGACAGTACACAGATGAGTGGTTTCCAGAGTGGGGAAAAGGGGAAATGAAAAGTGACTGCTAATGGATAAGGAACTTCTTTTTGGAGTGAAGAAAATGCTACAGAAACAGATAGCAGTAATGGTTGTGAATATATTAAGAACCACTGAATTGTATACTTTAAAAGGGTAAGTTGTATGATATGTGAATTTTCAACTGAAATAAACTATGCCTTTTACAACTGAGGTAGAAGGCTTGACTCTACTTGACTAATTCTCAAATTTTGAAGAGGACTGGCAAAGAACATATACCAATTGGGAATCGAACTTCCACTCTCCTTCCCATAGTGTAAAAATACAAAGAGAGATCGCAAGTGATCATGATCATAAAGGAAAACTGTTATTTTCCCACTGATAGCAAACACTGGGAAATCGGAAAAGAAGAAAAAAGTTCTAGCAGGCACAGTTTAAAATAGGAAGCCTATGCTATAACTCACAAGTAACTCCAAAAATCCATGAAATAAAATAATCTGTCATTTTACCCCTAAATGACTGCTTTATTAGTCTTAGGTTTGGAGGAGTGGAAGGCTACAGATGTATTAAGCAACAAAACTAGAATTCAAACCCAAGTTTATCTGATTCCAAAGTCTGTGCCCATGTTTTCATTCATTCAATATTTACTGAGGGCCTCCTCCAAGTCAAGCACTGAGTTACGTCCAGGAGAAATGGTAGATTAATAAGTTGACAGTATAAATAATTTACTAGGGTAAGGGGAATTACTAGTGCTGGGGTAAGAGGGCTATTTTATATTGGGTGGTCAAGGAAAGGCCTCTCTAAAAAAACAATTTGGCCAGGTGCAATGGCTCATGCCTGTAATCCCAATACTTTGGGAGGCCAAGAGAGGTGAATTGCTTGAGCCCAGGAGTTCAAGATCAGCCTGGACAACATATTGAGTGAGACTCTGTCTCTACTAAATATCAAAAAATTAGCCAGGCATGGTGGCGCATGCCTGTAGTCCCAACTATGAGGCAGAAGAATTGTCTGAGCCCAAGTACAGGCTGTGTTTAGCTGTGCTCATGCCACTGCACTCTAGCCTGGGCAATTGGTTGAGACCCTGACTCAAAGAAAAAAAAAATTTGAACAAAAACCTGAGTGAAGAGGAAGTAAGGCATCTAAATATATGAGATGAGCATTCCAAGCAAAGGAAATAAGGGTAAAGGCTCTGAGGCAGGAATATCAGGGAGGCCAACAAAGCTAAAGAGAAGTGAGAACCTGGGAGAAGTAAAAGCCATAACATGGATTTTGGACCATATTCTGAGCAAGACAGGGAAGTCACATTAGGACTGTGAGTGAAATGACACAGCTTTTGTTTTGAAAGAACTTAACTAATAGGAAAGGGACAAGGGCAGAAGCAGGGAAACCAGCTGCAACACTGTTGATATAATAAATAAATAAATAAATAAATAAATAAATTAGCCGGGCATGGTAGCACATGCCTATAGCTCTGGCTACTTGGAAGGTTGAGGCGGAAGGATCGCCGGAGCCTAGCAGGTCAAGGCTGGCTGTGGTGGCTGGGAGTGTGCCACTGCACTCCAGTCTGGGCAACAGAATGAGACTCCAACTCAAAAAAAAAAAACAAAAAACTGATACATAAAGCAGCCTTATAAGCTCTAAGAAAGGGCAACCCCATCGAGTCCCCTCCCACTGTAGGAGCATTTCTGTTCTCTCAATAAATCCTGCTTTCTCACTTTCAAAAAACAAAACTCTATGAAATATTTCCTCTCATTTTCTTAGCTATGTTATAAATATTTTAATAATTGTTTAATCCTTGACTAAAAAGTTAAATTATGCCAGTGATTAATTTACGATGCCAAACTTGTTAATATGTTCATTACTTGTAATATGTTCATCATAGTATCAGATTTCAGAGTTTGGTTTCCAACCCCAGTTACTTTGCTACTCAGTTACTCTGTAATTCTGGGTAAGGCACTTATTCATATAAGTAACTACTCAACAAAAGTCTGGGTTGTATCTCAATTAGAATGAAATAGGGCTATCTGACTTTCCCTTTTACTACATTTACAAGATCACATTAAGAATCCAGAGGGATAAAATAGAAAAATGCACTGAAGAATATTAAAGTTATGGCAGGCCAGGTGTGGTGGCTCAAGCATGTAATTCCAGCACTTTCGGAGTCAGAGGCGAAAGGACTGCCTGAGCTCAGGGGTTCGAGACCAGCCTGGGCAAATTGGTGAGACCTCGTCCCTACGATAAATAAAAAAAATAAGCCAGGCATGGTAGTGCGTGCCTCTAGCTCCAGTTACTTGGAAGGCTGAAGCAGACGGATCGCCTGAGCCCAGCAGGTCGAGGCTGTGATAGCCATGAGTGTGCCACTGCACTCCATCCAGCCTGGGCGATGGAGACTCCAACTCAAAATAAATAAATAAATAAATAATAAAGTTATGGCAAACATATGAAAAAAATAAGCCACTTTTCTGGAATACATAAGACACAAATATAAATTTTATATTATTCCCTTATAAGTACTGAGCCTTACTATTTTTTTTTTTTGTTTGAGTTGGAGTCTCACTCAGTCGTCTAGACTGGAGTGCAGTGGCCACTCCCGGCCACCGCAGCCTCCACCTGCTGGGCTCCAGCGATCCTTCTGCCTCAGCCTTCCAAGTAGCTGGAATTACACACGCGCGCTACCACGCCCGGCTAATTTTTTTGATTATTGTAGAGATGAGGTCTCGCCAAGTTGCCCAGGCCTTACTATTATAGAATTACTTAACAGACTGACCTAAAATAATGCAGAATTTGCTATTTAGGAATGCTTTTTGAAGTGTTATGTGATGATCAAATATTTACTATAGTCACTATGTATACATTAAGGGGCAGAGGAAAAGTATTTTTTCTGCATTCATCAAGCCTACAGCACAAGGGAAAAGAAGAGACTGGAAAAGTTAAATAAAAATCTAAACAGCTGGACACCCTGGCTCATGCCTGCAATCCCAGCACTTTGGGAGGCGGAGGCAAGAAGACTGCCTGAGCCCACGGATTTGAAACCAGCCTGGACAACATGACAAGACTTTGTCTCTACAATAAATCAAAAAATCAACCGGCATGAAGTGGAAGGATCATCTGAGCCCAGCAGGTTGAGGCAGCAGTGGCCGTGAGCATGCTACCACACTTCAGCCTGGGCGACAGAGTGAGACTCTAAAAAAATATTTTAAATAAAAAAAAGAAACAAAAATCTAAACAAAGACTTTAAGACAAAAATAAAAGGGATCCCATAAAGCAATAACTGATTAAAAGCAAAAAGAAAAGTACCACAATGACTGTTTAGAAAATTAAGAGATGATTACCATAGCATGCTTTTGTTCACTTGTGGTCTACTATCTACTTGTGCTTACCACTCAAAGGACACCCTCAATCCTATGTCAGAATCTCCTTTTCCCCTTGGCTTTGCTTTAGCAGCTATGACAGCTCTATTCCTAGAAAAAGAATCCAGCCAACCTTCTCAGATATAACCCTAACCATATTCCATAAGTTCCCAATGCTCAGTGAACCTAAGCATCCAAGACAACAATTTTCTAACTTTTGATTATGATGTGACCCTTCATGATGACATAAATAGACATGTGGTAATCTGTCATAAGCAACATGACTACTATAATAGTATTGTCAGTAAGAATCCATATTCCACCTTTCTCAATCATTACAGCCAGTTACTTGGGTAAAGAGCAATGCAGAACTATGAATAATTCAAACTAATTTACTATTTCTAAGTCATTGGAAAATAAGCACACTCTATCTCCTGTTACTAAATCGCAAATTTCTCCCATCCAGTCAAATCAACAATCAAGTCTCAAGACTCAGCTAGGTAAGAAAAAATGTAGAAAATTCACAAAAGTAACTCAACTGACCATTTCTCCCAGTTATAACACTATTTTTAGAATTGATAAACATCAACTACTTGCCTGATTTTCTCAGATCTTAAGACATAATGTTAGAGAAGCCCATGTCAAAAATTAATAAACCCAGAGCTTCAAATAAGTATACTACATACACTTTAAAACTTCTGACTAGAGAAGTCTGAAGGAAATAGCTAAGTTCTAAAAATCAGAAAACATATCCAGGTGCTAAATTATCTATTTCATAACATGAAGTGAGCCATAGGAAAGAAAAATAGAAAATGAAAAAAGAAAAGCAACAAAAAATACAATTTTAGGGTTTAGCTAAAAACAGAATACCCCAATACTGCTACTTTTAAAAATGCAGAATCACAAACTGGGTGCGGTGGCTCATGACTATAATCCCAGAACTTTGGGAGGTGGAGGCGAAAGGACTGTCTGAACCCATGGGTTCAAGACCAGCCTGGGCAACTTGGT
Organism: Tarsius wallacei; assembly: GCA_963574415.1. Classification (NCBI taxonomy): domain Eukaryota; kingdom Metazoa; phylum Chordata; class Mammalia; order Primates; family Tarsiidae; genus Tarsius; species Tarsius wallacei. Next base: position 9,878 of record CAUYQG010274677.1, read on the forward strand.
GAGACCTTATCTCTACAACAAATCAAAAAATTAGCCAGGTTTGCTGGCGCATGCCTGAAGTTCCAGGTGCTTGGAAGGCTGAAGTGAAAGGATACCTAAGTCCAGCAAGTCAAAGCTGTGGTGGCTGCGAGTATGCCACTGCACTCCAGCCTGGGCGACAGAGTGAGACTCCAACTCAAAAAAATTCACTCCAATAAGATCATGTTTTTGCAGGTTGGGGATAGAAAGTTTGTATCAAATAATCAGAGTCCCTAAAATGCTAAAACTAAAAATTTGCTACAGGCCAGGCTTGGTGGCTCAGCCTGTAATCCCAGCACTTTGGGATGCCGAGGTAAGTGGATTGCCTGAGTCCACGGGTTCGAGATCCACCCGGACAACTTGGTGAGACCTCATCTCTACAATAAATGAATGAAAAAAAATTAGCTGGGCATGGTAGCTCGCGCCTGTAGTTCCGGCTACTTGGAAAGCTGAAGTAGAAGAATCGCTGGGGCCCAGCTGGTCGAGGCTGTGGCGGCCGTGAGCGTGCCACTGCACTCCAGTCTGGGCAACAGAGTGAGAGTCCAACTCAAAAAATAAAAATAAAAAAATAAAACAGCCTCAACTTTAAAATATATATATACTCTTGCCGGGCACAGTGGCCCACACTGTCATCCCAGCACTTTGGAAGGACAAGGCAGGAGTTCAAGCCCAGCATGGGCAACATAAAAGACCCTACACACTAATGGCTACAAAAAATAATAACAGCCAGGTGTGGTGGTACATGCCTGTAGTCCTAGCTACTCGGGAGGCTGAAGTGGGAGAATAACTTGAGGCCAGGAGGTAAGGGCTACAGTGAGCCAAAATGGTACCACTACATTCCTGCCTGGGCAACAGAGGAAGACCCTGTTTCTAAAAACAAATAAAAAGGCATACTCTCCAACAGGAAACTGAAAGTCCACCCTTACTTGATTTTATTGCATTCACCCTAAAGACTAATTTATTTCATTGTTTATCAAGTAATCAAATCCCATGTTACAGCTGTATAATATGGCATATGTTTTAAAAATACAGTTCCTCTTATACCTTAAGTAACCTGAAAGGACGTAACATGGAGTTGATACACAAATGAGCAGTCATTTTAAGAGTCTATATCTGTCATGTTTTTCTAGTAGTTCACTTTTTTTTTTGAGTTGGAGTCTCACTCTGTCACCCAGGAAGGAGTGCAGTGGCACACTCACAGTCACCGCAGCCTCAACCTGCTGGGTTCAAGCGAGCCTTCCACCTCAGCCTTCCAAGTAGCTAGAACTACAGATGCAAGCCACCTCGCGTGGCTAATTTTTTTTTTTAATTTATTGTAGAGACAAGGTCTCACCAAGTTGCCCAGGCTGGTCTCCATCCCTGGGCTCAGGCAATTCTTTCATCTCCACCTCCCAAAGTGCTAGAATTACAGGCGTGAGCCACCGCGCCCAACAGCAGTTCACTTTACCCTCTAATCACTAGCCAAGAACAGAAGCGGTTTCTCAGAGGTAGCTATTGCTTTACAACCACCTCCGCAGCTTGTTTTGTGCTAATTAGCTTTTCTATTTCAAGTATTTGCCTTCACCCATAAGACCCAAGTTAACCTAATCAGCTCTTCCTGACCGTCATAACACAGAACATAACACAAGACATCACCATGGCAGCAATCATGTGACTAACCCATCCATCTGCCGGCCTCCATCACCTGATGTCAGTATCTATGCTTACCTGCCCTCTGTGATGATATGGAGCAGACCACCAGTCAACCACCTTAACGACCTCCCCCATCAAGGGGAATGTTTAAAAGCATTCAACCTTGAGCAGTCATTCACCATTGCTTTGCTTATGGTTTGACCATGTTGCTCCTTGAGCCATGGTCACCATGTTTCCTTGCCTTGGCTCCCTCCCCTGCCTTGATGAGGTGAATCTCTCCTCCCTAATTTACTTTTTAAATAAACTGTATTTTCCAATCTAACTTCTGTGCAATTCCTTACACCTTTCACACGGCGCTGGATTGCACAACCCCACCCCAGCAGGTCTGACCTAACATTTTGGAGGCCCCTCTGGGATACATACATACACACACACACACACAACTTATTCAGCAGCCACAATATCCTGGTGTAAGATAAATAAATCTACTAAAAGTTTTTTAGAGAAGAACATGGTCAAAGTTGCACTCCATATTATTGTATTACTGCATACCTTTTCCTAACTGACTGAAATTCCCCAAATACCAATTTCCTAACAGTCTTTTATATTTCTTCTCCAAAGTACTATCATATTCTAATATAATACACAATTAACTAGTTTATGTGCCCCCAAGCTGGAGTATAGTGTCAAATATAATCACATGTGTTGTGGATTTTAATCTCAATTTTTAGTCAAAAATGATTTAATCATAATACAGATAATCTGAAGCTGGTCATAACAAACAATATTTTAATCCTAACACAGAAAAAATCTTAAAGTAGTCATACAGCCCATCTACTGTTCAACTGGTGTTCCACAGTTCCTTTTTTGGCCTCAAATGACGAAACTTCTCTAACGTCTCCGGGGAAGCTAGTGTAAAGTATAATGTTTCCTGAAATTGTTCTTGTTTTTTCCCTGCACCATTTCGTGCCATCTCTTCAACTAGAAATGTTACATAAAACTTTTCTGTTCTGCAAGCAAGTCCTGAGGGAGAAGCAAAGGTAAAGAGAATATCTTCAGGAAAACAGGTTGAAAAGGGATAACCTAAAAGCACAGAAGCAAATGTGAAGCAAATATTTGCCCAAAAGAGGAAGAAGATGCAGAAAATTGAAGAAAAACACTTTTAGCATAGAAAAGAGAAAACAAGGAGAAGGGCAGAGATATGTTTATTTTTCTAGAAACAAAAGCAAACAAGTAAAAAACCCTTCTAAGAAAATGCGGTCTCTTTCTTTACTTAAGGGGATATTATTAAAACTCTAAAAGATGTCCAGTTGACATTCCTAGCTTGAGTTCCACCTTCTCTTCCTATATGCTTTGATACTGATGGTCTTCAACTGGGAATTAAATGCAGGCTATAGATAATGTAATTAATCTCTGCAAAACTACAATTGTGGTTGCCATCTTTGCCTGCAAAAAACAAACTCCCTGGATTCCGAAAAAAGGAGTCACTGAAGTTGGAAAGCCAGAAAACCACGCATTGCTAAGTCAGGTAGATATGACACAGGTTAACAACCGCCTCCTATCAAACTGAGCTACCACTAAAGGTCTGGGGAAGAAGGGCAAAGAGCTGTAGCCCTACCGCGACCGCAAGGGTGGGGCATTGTAGGGAGGGGGGAGAAAAAAAGAGGGCGAGCTATCCCGAGAGATTTAAGGGGCTAGGAACGCGGCTCTCGGGAGATTGACCATCAGGCAGCGAATGATGTTGGTAGACTAAGGGCAGCTTGGAAGGAGGGGATGAGAAAGTGGGCTGATGGAGGAGTGTTCGTGAGTGCCGAGGCGGATACGAGGAGAAGGCACCCACGGGGCAAAGGATTAAGAGTCAAAGGCAAGAGAGCGAAGGGGCCGAGCAGGCTCGGAGGCTGGGCGTGGGAGGCCCGAGGGGAGGCCGTAGGAGCCGTCCGCAGCCAGACGCCTTCCCTGGGAACGCCTTCTCAGCTCCCCCTCACTCAGTCCCGCTCAGGGCCGCCCTTGCCCCGGCTACAACAGCGGCCGCAGCTGTTTCCGCCCGGCCAGGGACCGCCGGGAGAAAGGCATCCCTGGGGCGGGCGGCAGCAGGCCGGCAGCGGCCGTCCGTGTGTGCGGGGAGGCAATTCCCAGACCTCCAACGCCAACTTCGCCCTTTCTCCCCTTCATTCTTCTTTATCCCCCAACTTCCCGGCCAGCTGGTGTCCGCTTCGACCGACCCAGAACCGCCCCCCCCACCCCGCCGCCCTTCCTCTCGCCGCCTCTCACCCCTCCCCGACGCCCTGAAGCTGAGGGAAAACAGGCCACCCGTACCGCTCCCGAGCCCGCACGGGTGTCTCCCAGTCCCGGACGCCGCCCCCGCCCGAACGCTGGCACCCTCTCGGCAGCTCCCTCGCCTGCCCAGATGCAGCAAACTCCTCTCACCTGCATTGACGCCATGATGGAACCATCCCCCCAAGGCCGGCGAGGCCAGAGACGCAGGGGGCGGAGCCGCCGTGCTCGCGTCACGCCGCGGGGGCCCAACATCCCGGGCGCGGGGGCGGGGCCTCCGATGGGAAGGGGATAGCGCGAGGGGATTGGCTGACGCTCAGGGCAGCTGGGGAAGGGGCGGGGCGAGGGCGCGGTAAATGGCGCTGTAGGGGCTCTGGCTCACAGTCGGACTCGCCGGCGTCCCCGTGGGCCATTCAACCCGTGGCTGAGGAGACGTCGTTCCAGGTTTTGAATCGACTACGGTTGCTGATTTTTTTCTTCTCTACCGCTTGATCCTGATGATATCTGGATCCGTGCAGTTTTTACTGTTTCGCCAACCACGGGTGTACTGTTCACAGATTTTCCTTTGGGATGTCTTTTCCACACCACCAAGCCCACACTCAAACCCTTTAGGGCCAGATACAATGTAAAACTTCCCGTGCCGCTGCTTTCTGGTCTTTGTGGACCTGGAGCTTCCTTCGATTTTTTTTTTTTTTTTTTTTGAGCTGGAGTCTCACTCTGTCGCCCAGACTGGAGTGCAGTGGCCGCTCCCGGCCACCGCAGCCT
>CAUYQG010274681.1:0-10645 GCA_963574415.1 Tarsius wallacei
GACTCTAAGCTTTTATACAGTTAATATGGTGGGTCCTCAATGTCATCAGCATATTCTTGGAAACTGGTACTTTAAACAAAACAATGCATAACAAAACTAATTTTAAGCAGGAATGGCAGTAGTGGGAATCTACCTGGGGAAGAGGGGGCACACTTCACCAACAAGGGTACCTGCATAATGAACATTTGTATACCTAACCCTGAATTGTACTCCACATCTTTAAAATAAAAAAATTAAAAGTAAAAAAAAGGTGTCCAACAGACTATAAGCAAATAATTGCCTCTTCCTCCTAGTTAATTCTTTATCATGGAATTGTATATAGTATGTGTGTATGTACCTCTGGAGTCCTTGTGATAGCATTCAATCTTCTCTACTGCCAGACTTAAGTCTTCTGTCCAGGTGTTTAAAAATGTAATTTGAGGGCATGCAGTCAATAGATGTCCCTGCTTGTCTAAGACAAGGGAGAGTGTTGTCCTATTAGGCCTTGAAGTGGCAGGTAATTACTTGCCAGATGACTTTGTGATGGTTGCTACCGTATGAGACCCAACAAAACAACAAACAAACAAACCCCAAGGAGAACACAGATGATACTGAAACCTTGTATTAACCACGGATTTTATTTTCTGTATTCTATGCTTTGACATCTTGGGTCTCGCTGACTCTTGGAAGGACTGCCCCTCCCAGAGTAAGCCAGCTCTTAGAGACAGTAAACAACTGGCTCATGAGCATACTTTTCAAATACAAATCAGCAACCTAGAGCCACATGCTCGCCACCTCCTGTATCAAGATCTCACACTCCAGACCACTATCCACCTGCCCTTATCATCCCAGAACTGGTACCAACCAGGGACAGCTCTTACATCCCAGAGTCTGCTGAAATGATTCAAACTAGCCAAGTGCTTACCCTGCCTTGGAAGTTATCTTCTGCAGAAGTCATCATAAAAACTCTAGCCCTCGGTTCCCCTCTCTCTGCCTGTGAGCACCCTCAGTGTTTCCTTGAGCAACTCCCCATGGGATATCATGCCCCTTCCTCTTGGGAACTATGAATAGCAAATCATCTCCTAATCTGTTGGCCTTACCATACCTCAAATTTTATATTTGAGGTACTATATTTTGTTTTATTTGTTTTTAGAGACGGGAATTCTGTTGCCCAGGCTGGAGTGCAGTGATGGGATCATAGCTCACTGCAGCCTCCAACTCCTGGGCTCAGGTGATCCTCCCACCTCAGCCTCCTGAGTAGGTGGAACTATAGGTGTGCCACCACCAGACCTGGCTCATTTTTTAATGTTTTGTGGAGAACAAGTTCTGGCTATGTAGCCCAAGCTGGTCTTTGCTGGAGTCCAGCTCCAGTGGGTCAGGGTTTCCTGAAGGAGGGACGGCGTCGGCGCAGGAGAAAAAACTTGGACACCGACTCTGCTGCAAGCAGGTTAAATGCCGATTTATTGTCTTTTTAAACTCCTTTTATGCCTTAGATTTTGGCTTGAGACGAAAACATGTTTTTTGTTTTCAAGGCAATCAGTTTCAATTTAATGGACCAGACAGGCAATGTATCTTTGTTCATCCTGTTTTGATCTTAAAAAATTATCATCCTAAACACTAACTATAAATTTTATAAACTCCTAACATTTTCTAATGATTATCATTTCTTAATGTCCATACAAAACTTACTTATTTCTATAACCATTACATTATAAATCCCTACCAAGTTCTAAGCACTACAATTGTTACATAGGTTAGCAAGTCACACCTGTGACTTTCACACAGCAATTTGCAACTAGCATTCTCAAGGTTTTTTAACTGTAAGTTGGCCTGACTAGTTTTCCACAATGTCACACCTGGTATTTACAATCTGCGTCAATTATCCCCTGTTAGGGAGACTGGGCTTTAATGTTTATAAAACAAATGGTCTCCCAGGCTCAAGTCATCTCAGTTACAATCTGTAACCAGAATTACAAACCTCCTTAACAAAGGGAAGTAAAGCCAAGGATGCTCTAATATTTATGTGATTGTTAATTTCTTAAGCATAATATACCACATGTAGAAATTAAGAAATTAAGTAACTGTAATTTTTGCATTGGCACTCTTCCTAAAAATACAAACTGTAGCTTCTCAAATTTCTCCAATTAGTCACCAATCAGAATAAGTAAAATCTTACAAGTGATTATCTACCCACACATGATATTTAAAATCTCTATTGATAATTTCCTGGCAAGGCCAGTGAGTTCCCTGACAAACATTAAACCGAGCACCTCCTGATTTTTTACAATTTTCCCAACTACAATGTTTAATCGAGTGATTGCGTGGTCTAATACCAGGAGGCCGGGGACATGGAAACCTAGGGAGGAGTCAAATGAAGGGAAGGTAATTTTCTCATTAATTCCCCTTTTACCTTTTTGCAAGGGGTAGTGACTGGTGTGAGTGGAATTTTGTTTTCCATCTTCACACTGTACAGAACTTTCCAGCTGCATTAATAACAAAAGTAGAAGAAGCAAGGGTTTCAGCTGCCCAGGTTCGCTTTGCGACCTGGGGTCTTCAGCCCCCTGGACTTTGTTAGCAGGCAGGCCTCCAGGGCTGGCTCCCAACACTCTTCTGCCCTGGGCTGTGGGGTGCCAGGATGACGAGGCCATAGTCTCTGTCCCCAGATTACTTGGAGGACAGACTAAGATGCAGATTCCAGGGCCCATGCCCAGACACATTGGTTTTCTGAGTGGGCCCAGGACTCACTATTTTACAGGTTCCCAGGTGATCATGATGCCTGCTGGAATTTGAGAGCTGGGCACCCAAGTGTTTGAGCATGGGTCCTGTATTAACTCTTCTAAGGAACTCTGATTTAGGTGGACCACATTAACCATTTCCTGTGGCTGCCATAACAAATTACCCCAAATTGGGTGGCTTAAAGCAACAGACATTTTTTATCCTCACGTGCCTGAAGGTCAGAAGTCCAAAGCCTGAAGGTCAGTGCCCCCTCCAGAGGCTCTAGGAAACTCTGCTTCCGGTGGCTTAGGCATTCTTGGACTTGGGGTTGCATCACTTCCATTTCTGCGACTGTGGGCACATTGTCATCTTCTTCTCTGTCTGTCTTCTGTTTCTTATAAGGACATTGCCATTGGCTTTAGGGAACACCCAGATAATCCAGGATGATCTCATTGCAAGACTCATCTGCAAAGACTCTTCAGATAAGTCACCACATTCACAGGTTCTAGGATGTGAACACATTTGGGGGGCCACCATTCAACCCACTACATGGACAGTGGACCCATTTCAAGGAACCCTGTGTGTGACTGTGGGACTAGTGAGAAGTGGGCTGATCAGAGAGACGCTAGGGTGGCAGAGGTGGCAGGAGCTGACATGAGCTGGCTAGACAGAAGAGGAGGAGAAAGGAGTTGAAAACAATTCCTGGTGTCCCAACCTGGTGCTCTGGGAGTTTGTTGATGAAGTTCATGGAGATAAAGAATGTGGGAGAAGCCGGCTGGGCTATTTGGAAAGTGCAGGATCCTGAGTGACTGGGGCACAGGGAAGGTATACTTTGTTGGGAAAGTGAGAGAAAAGTAGCATCCAGAATCAGTGTGTGACTGGGCACGGTGGCTCACACCTGTAATCCCAGCACTTTGGGAGGTTGAAGCAGGAGAATCTCTTGAGCACAGGAATTTGAGACCAGCCTGGGCAGTATAGTGATAACTTGTCCCTACCAAAAAAGAAAAAAATAATTAGCCAGGCATGGTGGAGCATGCCTGTAGTCCCAACTACTTGGGAAGCTGAGGTGGAAGGATTGCCCAAGCCTGGGAGATCAAGGCTGTGGAGAGCTGGGATCGTGTCACTGCACTCCAGCCTGGGCGACAGAATGGGACCCTGTTTCATGAAATTAAATTAAATCAGTTTGCATCTGGGACTTGGGACCAGCCCTAATCCCTGTACTGTGTCCTATTCTTTATGACTCTAGAAAGCAGAGAGGAAAATGGTTGTGAGACATAAAACTAGTCTGTCCTGTTGGGTCCTCTGTGGTTCATATACTGGGATCAGCAATGTCTACACCTGTGGCCTGTGGTATCCAGTTTAATCTAGTTAGTCTCTTTCCATGGTTGCATAGTACAGGAGCCCTGTGGTATCCTGAGACTGAGTCCAGTTCTTAGCCCAGGGTGCGCTAGAGCAGAGAAGACAGAATTGGGCGGGCACGTTAGCGGGTAGCAATGAGGTACTATAAAGACCCTGGGCATTTGGGGACAACAGAAAGAGAAGAGGTGGCTTCAAGGCCACGTAGTCTCCTCCCATGTCTGCACTGGCCACACCAGCAACTGAGCATCCACCCTTCTCACCAGTTCCACCCTTCTCACCAGTTCCATGGCACAACCGTGTCTCCTCCACCAGCCTCATTGGTCCCTGCAGACTTGCTGGCACAACTGAGTGCAGAGGGCATTGAGATGCCAACACGAGGTGCCCTGCACTCCACACATGAACCTTTGCAACTCCAGCAAACAGCACTGATGAATTGCCCCCGGCTTCCTAGACGTCATTTTCTCATAATTATAATGGGGAGAAGACACAGAGTCCCGCAGAGAGCCGGGGCTGACGTGCCCCTTGAGCACAGCAGAATCCCTCTCCGAGGACCACACTCCAGCAAAACTGATTTTCCTGAAACTTGGAGGGAAAATAAAATCTGATTTAATTCTTAGGAAATTGCCTTTTTTTTTTTTACCCACCTGTGTAAGCCTGTATTTAAATGCTAATATTTGGGACCTGCTGGGATGCCACATTTATTTTCTTCCTTAGCAGCAACAAAAATCATTTATTTATGAGAATTTTAGCTCCTACCTGCTCTCCTGAGTCCCGCATCTTCATTTCCATCGACCAGCTGGATGATTGTCTTCCCAAGACTTACAAAACCTGTACCCATCCCCTCCCCAGACCTGATTCTCTTTGTACCTTTCCTGTTTCTGTTTCCAGAACTACTGGTGGCTTTTTATTCCCTCCCTTCCCCCAGACTTTCCTCCTATCAGTCACTAGTTCCACTGAGTCAACCTCCTTCCCTGGAGCAAATCATTGACCTGCCTAAGCCCCCCCTTCCCTCATCTGTAAAATGGGTATAATAAACAATAATACCTACTTCATGAGTTTCTTACAAAACTAGGATGAGATAACACAAACATGTTGTCCCAAAACAGCATCTGACAACAGATTAACAAGTTATGGTGATATAAAGACCACTGAACCCCATGGATTTGCCCTTTTCCTTTTCCTGGTTGTTCTCTCATGAGCTGGCCAGCAAGGTGTGAGAGCCCTGTACTGCTGATTAGAAAATACAGACTGGTCACACTTGTCATCTGCATCAATATCTTCACTTCCTAAAATTCACTACCTTATGAATTCATTTGTTTATGGTCTGAGGCTCCCCTCCCCCATTTAACCTCCAAAATACAATTCCCACAAGGGAAGGGACTTAGTCACATGTCCCAGCATATATATCCCTAATGCCTGGCACATAGTAGGTGCTGGGTAAATATTTACTGAATGAAAAATGAAGAGGAAAGGATTCCAGGGATTTAGGAAGGAAGACATCTTGACTGTGCCAATTAGTAAGCCCAGGTTCAAGGGCTCTCTTCCCCGATTTGCCGGCGACATTGAAGCTGGGACTGGAAACCTCAGTTTTGTCCGCTTTACCGGCAGTCCCAAGACAAGCTCTGTCACCAGGGGGAGAGGGAGGCACAGGCTGAAAGAAGGGGGTTTGGTCTCCACAGCTGTAGTTCCTGACCTTAAGAGTGACTGCAGGTTCCAGCTGTCCCAGCTGGTTCCAGTTTCTCTCTCTATTTTTTTTAACCCTCAGAATCAACCTCATAGTCTAACCTTAGGGACTCCAGCACCAGCCAGAGGGCACCACCTCCACAGAGACCTGGGGCTCAGCTTCACAGGGTTCCTCCTCCGAGGTTCTAGGTCCAGAGGATCTCAGTCTCTTTCCTGTGTCCCCTACTCCCCCAGCCTGGCTCTAGGAGTTGCTTCCAGCAGTTCCCACTCTATCTCCCTCAGGGTCCCTTTTTGCACCCTGCTATTCCATGCCTGCTTACCAAGTCTTTATGCAAAACTCTCTTCATTCAAACAGCTGGTGTGGTCTCATCTCCTGGCTGGACAGTGACTGATTCCTTGTCTAGCCAATCCACTCCCTGCCTCCCCTCCCATCCTCGGCCTTGGGGGAAATTCTTTTCAGGACAAATGTCTCCATTCTCTCTCCATGATTCTTCCAGGGATGAGGAGTTTACAGTCATAATGGACAGTTACTTGTTTCTTCCAATATGGAGGCAAAATATGTCTCTCTAAAACTGCCATTCACTTTAATTTTGAACCCTGGTTGAGATACTAAATAAGTTTTGTTAAGTTTTAGAGTCAAATGCCAAGAGGTCTTGGATTCAAATTCTGCTTCAGCTGCGTGACCATTAGGAAGTCATTTTCCCTCATTGGGCCTCAGTTTCCTCATCTGTAGAATGGGTAATATAATAATGGCAACCTCATAGGAATATAACAAAGATTTGAGAGATGGAAATTAAGGACTTAGAAAGTCACCTGCACAGAGAAGGAACCCAGTGAACGATGCTGTCATTGTTATTGTAGTGGAGGACAGTCAGTCTCAACCTTCTGAAGGACAGCACGTATGTCCTCTCTTAGCCTTACACTCAGAGAAGTCGGAGCACTTTCCTGGGCCCAGACACCATCTGGAGCCCCCATCTGCCTGTCCTATTTCCGCCTGGAGCTGGCGTGTGAAGAGACCCATCAGCATTTCAGGTGGAGAGACAACTCTGGTTTCCCAAGCTCCTTTGGATAACACACATCTGTGACCCGAGGCTGACTCATTCCATGCCTGCTCATGGTCTTGTTTCTCAGGTGCCACTGACTTCTCCTCTCCTGTCACTTATTTGCAGAATAGCATGTTCCATGAGCAGAGGACGATTCTCTCCTGGACTCTCCTATCATGAACACTGGCACAACTTGCCTTCCTTTACTGGGAATGTTCTTGCCCAGGTTATGGGGGGAATTTTGCTGTGTGGTATTTTGGGTACTGCTGACCTTCTCTGGGCCTGACTCGTTCATCTAAGACTGAGTATTCCAACACATGATGCTTTGCAGAGATCAGAGGAGAATACAAAGTGCTTAATGCTGGGGGAGAAAACAATAGAAGGCTGGCTCTATGATTTCCAATAATTATAAAGTTTTACCTACATGTCCTCTATTTTTTTTGTTGAGTTGGAGTCTCACTCTGCTGCCCAGCCTGGAGTGCAGTGGCACACTCATGGCCACCGCAGCCTTGACCCGCTGGGCTCAGGAGATCCTTCCGCTGAAGCCTTCCAAGTAGCTGGAACTACAGACGCGTGCTGCCCAGCTTATTTTTTGATTTATTGTAGAGACAAGGTCTCACCAAGTTGCCTACTCTGGTCTCAAACCCCGAGCACAGGTAGTCCTCTTGCCTCGACTGTCCTCTCGCCTCGACTGGGATTACAAGCCTGAGCCACCATGACTGGCCCATGTCCTCTATTTATTTTCAACCTCCTTTTTCTGCACTTGCTGGGTTTCCACCTCTGTGAATTCTTTTCCCCTCACTACAGCGTCAACATTCTCACTCTTTCACTCCTCTTCTGGAATTCCCTTGCCCCTCATTGGATAGGAACAGCGGTTTTCTAATGGTTTCATATGAGGACAAAGAGTCCACCTCACTCTTCCTGTGGTGCCCTCCACAGCATTAGCCCAGGACTGGCAGGTGTTCAGGAATCACACTGGTAGAGAATACGTCTTGTCAGGTTGCCTAGAAACTACGGGGTGTTTTGGGGGGAAGGGCGGGGCAGGAATGGCAGCAGCAGCCACAGTGGTTATTGTAGAGGTAGAGAGTGTTATTCCCATTTTGCAGAAGAAAAACTGAGGGTCATTGTGGCTAACCTGCTTGTTCAGCAGCTAGCTGCCAAGTTGCAGACCCTAGAATTGGGTTCAGGGATGTCTTTGACCTTTGCACCTGTTGTTCCTCAGACTTAACTGTTCTTCCCCCCAGAAAGCTGATTGGCTGACTTGGGGTTTCTGTGCAATGCCATTTTAACAGAAGCCTTTCTTGATGACCCTGTCTGAAATTGGAGCCCCTGTCACTCTCTGTATCCAATCCATCAGTTTCATTTCTCTTCATAGCACTCCCTTGGATATAGACACATTCCTTGCTGTTTCTATCTCTCCAGCTCATGAATGTGAACTCAATAAGCCCAGAGGCTTGGTTTTGTCCATCATTGCACCCTCAGCACCCAAAGAAGTCCATGTCATGGTACCACAGCCTCCTTTCCAAACTCTCTCTAGTCCTTCTCCTCCTCGGTGCCCAGGTCATGCTCCTCCCCTGCCAGGTGGTACCCTGTGACCTAGCTCTTTCCTTCTCTGTCCTAATACCTACCTGCCCTGTGTCTCAATCCACCAAGACCCTGCAGAGGGAAAGAAACTGACTGGATGAACCGATTCTCAACAAGGGCTTCCTATCTGACAGCAAATTCCCTCCACTGTAAGTCCACCAGGGCTTTGACCTTGCCTGTCTAGTTCATCTGCCTCAGCACTTTCTACATGCTGAGTGCTCAGGGCTGCCTGCACCCCGGCTGCTCAGTCCTTTTCTACACCCAGTTTTTTTTACTGAGCAATAACTGGGCTTTACCTTTGCACAATGCCTTGCAGGCCCACTGTGAAGAGTACTGCACTGTAGTCAAGTTGTTTGAATCTCGGTCATTCCTTTACGGCATCTCTGAGAAACACTGTCTTAATCAAGAAAAACCCTAATTGCATCCTTCCTATCCTGATGAGAGAGCACAGACTCATGCCTGTGCTGCAGGGCTAGAGGCTGGAATAGAGCAGTTGCATTTTGAGTCCAGGGCGTCTGGAGCCGGGAAGTGGTCACAGGCAGTGTCTGTTCAGAATCAGGGAGGCAGGTTGCACCTGCTGCTGGTGCCAGGGTTACTGGACAGGCTGCACAGGCTATTTGTGTGTCCCATATGCACAGGCCAGCTCCCAGGGGCTCCCCACTCAGCCCACTTCTCCGAGGCTGCCTGCAAACTTTCTGCTAAGCAGCTTCCTGCTCTGCAGGGAGCTCTCCCAGATCCCGATCAAGGCACAGATAATTGATCTATCAGCTTAACCAGGAAGGAGAGTGGGAGAGTGAGCGTGGGAGGCCGTGGGGCTGAGTGTTTTCTGTGTAGCAGTCCCCTCCCTCCTGACTCGGGTATTAATTGCTACATTACCGCTGCCATGCAAGACAGTCGGCAGAGCCGGAGCGCTCCAGCTCCTCCCTCCCACTCTGCTCATCCTCTCTCCCCTCGTTCCCTCGGAGTGCCTTGTGCCCCGGCAGTGCTGTCCTGCCCCGACATCCTGAGGTCCTCCCGTGGGGTGGACTTAAGTGGACAGCAGGAGGGGGTGGAGAGAGGGAGGGAGGGTTTGCCCTGCAGGCTCTCTGGATGCAGAAGCCGGACTCGCTGCAGCGGCAGCTGTGCTGTTCCCAAGCCCAGCTTCAGGGGTGCATCCATCTCTTGGGGCTCCAGGGGGCACACAAGGTGGGTGCCATCCCTTCCGGGCACTGACGTAGAGTCAGCCTCCCCTCTGCCACCATGAGCAGCTGCTCCAGAAGATGCAAGCTTGGCTTCGTGAAATTTGCCCAGACCATCTTCAAGCTCATCACCGGGACCCTCAGCAAAGGTATGGAGACTGGCCTCGACCCTTGTTTTCTGTCTTGATGTGGCCCGGCTAGTCGCATTGTCTTGCTGCGGTGAGCGTGGTCATTCCAGTGTGCCCAGGTCTCGAAGGACGCTGGGGGAAGTCGGCAGCTGGGATTTGAGGTTGCTGACAACCTGGGTCCTGGCTCTGAGCAGGCGGGCACCCCGCCAGCGAGCTCAGCCAGCTGTAATTGCCTGGAACTTTGGAAATGGAGTTGGTGGTGTGTGGCTGATTGGTTAGAGGTGGCAGAGGGACAGAACCCTTCCCAGAACACTGGAAGCGGCTCAGTGTGACTGGAGTTTCAAGAAGTTATCCACGGAGCATTGTGTTTTGTTGATAAAAGAGAGATTTGATGCAGTGGGTTGTGAGTAATTTTGCAGAGCAGAGATGCCTGAAGGGCCGGTGGGAGGTGGCAACGGGGCTGGAATCTGCTGTGCCTGGTGAATTCAGAATCCGGATCAGGTCTGCGACTCATGCGCCAAGAGCTTTCTCTCCTGGGTTTCTGGGTTCCTGTTTCTGGGACCTTGTTCATCATATTGCTTGCCTGGGTCCCTGTTTCTCTACTTCTCATGCCTGTGTCGATGCCCAGCTTTTCTGCTTCTCCTAGAACTGGGGTGGCAAGAGGTTTGCAGGAGTAACTCTCCGAGCAGCCCAGAAAGGGGGTTGTGGAACAGAACTAGGAATACAAGTACATCATTCAGCCCGAGCTGAGGCTGACAACCCTGTGCCCCCAGCAGAAGAAGGCTAACTCCTCAGGGCCCATCCCTCTCTCTCAAACCCATTTTATGCTCTGTACCAGGGAGGGCAAGGCACTCACAGAGACTCTGGCAAACTTTCTAGAGATAATGTAAAGGGAGAGCAGCCTCATGACGTGGTTCCACTAGCTGAAAAAATGTCTTTAAATATTCATGCCCTCTTTCAGGAAGAAAAAGCCTTT
>CAUYQG010274687.1:5000-10272 GCA_963574415.1 Tarsius wallacei
GCTGTAAATCCCTGTGAAATTATTGCAGTATTGGCACTACCTCCGGCTTAAGGCATTATTTCTAGGTGAAAAAAATGAAGAAATTGGTGTTCACTAGGGCAAGTTATGTTAATTAGAGAGAGAAAGATACCTATAGGAGGAGAACCTCTTTAGAAGGATGCAGTCTTTTGCAGTCGAGATGTGTTTCAGTTTCATAATGATACGCATTTCTGTGGGGTGTGTGTTGCCTTTGAAAATTAGTTGCTTGTGTTAAATTTTTAGCCCGTGTTTTCTCTTGGGTATTGCAGAATAAAATGTCCCATCAGATTGGTGAGTCAGTTTACAGGTCCCCATCAGCAGTGTCGTCACTTGGTTAGTTGGCTTAAAAAAGAATTATATACAACATGCTTCGCCGGCTGCTTGTGGCCTTTGGATACATTTAGCAGGTTCTGACCAGATAAGGCATATTTGTCCTGAGGATATAAACCAATAATTCCAACCTGAATTGAGATCAATGGGCCCACATTTGTTCTAACCCACACCGAGGCTCTTCCGGCACGTTGAGACTGCTTCTCTGTGTTACGAGAGCAGAGAGGTAAGCTCCTTGCTCCGGCAGGGTAATCACATTCTATAGACTCTGACGCCTTAAATCAATTAATTACACAATTTAGTTTAGTTATCTTTCAGAAGCATTAAATGCTTATGAACGGCACGGAAGATCCCTCGGAGTAAAAAAGAAGGGAAAAGTGAAGATGTTTCACATTACAAAACCCTTCTAATTTGCTACGAAGGTTTCACTTGTGTTAACTGTTTTCTTCCTCGTAAAACATTGCCAGGGAAACAATATCTTTATAGCTCCGTGGATGTAACTGTACTGCAGTGTATTTAAAATAACATAACAACTTATGGAGTAAAGGAGAAGCATAACATTGTAAAGTAAGAAGCACAGTCGATAAAGAGATACTATAGGAAAAAGTATTTATGGTAAACCGTAGCAACCTGCAGAGAGCCGAATCCAAGTAAAGGAAAAGGCAGCGTGCGCGCGCACACACACACACACACACACACCCACACCCCTCCCACATGTATGTATATATGTGTGTGTGCATACGCACATATATGCATGGTTTTGTATGGGATTGCCGAAAAGGATGGGAGTATCATTTTCCTCTGGAATAATGTTTTCTGGGAAAACACAAAAGCAGATGGTCTCCATTAGGAACACCCATTGTCCACATATCCCAGCTATGAACAGATAAATCTCTCCTGTTTCACCCGTACATTCCAAGGGCTGCAAATGATTACAGGATGTCGGTGTAGCTGCTAAACCAAAACCACACGTTGGCTCACATCATTCGCTCGTGCCATCCTGGTCTGTTTCCTTGGGAGTTCTGGGAATACCCAGGAAGGTGCATCCTCGTCTCGTGCCCCCTTCTCGCGCGGCCTGGATGGACCGAAGGTGCAGGTCCGACTGTCGCGAAGTGGGAAGGCCGACTGTGGGGCGCGGGGGAGCCGGGGCTGTGGCTGCCCGAGCAGGCCGGGCACACGCGGTGGGCTCCACGCAGCGCCGAGAGCAGGCTCGGGGGGCGGTTCCAGATGGCACCGTCTCCGGCGTCCTGCTCGCTGGCATCTCTGCGGCAGGCAGTGCCCCCTCCCTGATCAATCTGGCATGAGTCTGTAGAGTTTGAGAGACTTATCATTCCAAGTCTGTCCTACTTTCCTGTCTGGAAGCCAGACATCTGTTTATCCCATTTTCTTTCATACAGAGTTTGGAATTGCTTTAGTTTTGGGAAGGGGAAGTCAAGTTTTGTCATATTTAACAGCTGTTACAAAATTTCAACCTTGTGGGCTCTGAAAATACTTTTCAGCTGACCTCACATTTTTATACATAATTGACATTGGGATGTAGAGAAATATTATTTGCTTAACCTTCCATTGTCTGTGATTTCACATTGTCTTTAGTCTGATGACCTAACTACCAACCATTTTAACTCTGCACTCCCCCCGCCACCCACACCCTTCACAACCTGGCTTTGACTCGTTTGTGCGTTTTAAGTTTGCACCTTTAAAGTGATTTCACAACGGTAGCCCAAGACTGATTGGAGATTTTCTTTCTTCTCTCTCTCTTTCTCTCTCTCTCTCTCTCTCTCTCTTTTTTTTTTTTTTGTCAACAGTGTTTCCTTTCACTTCCTGTCACAAAGGTCAAAGAGAGCCGACCTTTGCTGGCAGTCCTACTCACTGAATTATTCATGGGATTGACTTTTTGTCAGCACACACAGTTGTGCTCTGGGACATTTTATTCATTTACCTCATTTAAAGCGCCTTTCTGCACCTGTTCAAGTATTAATATCATGTAATTTGGGCCTAATGCCGATTTTGCTGAACACTCATTATATTTTTTATTAGCTATATTTCCAAACGATTATGTATGATTATTACCAAGCCTTACAAACAGCACCGGGTTATTCCCTAGCCCTTTACATCTTCTTGTCAGGTTGTTTTCAGAAGCGGGGAGGATAAACATTTGACCAGTCCCAATGTTTTTATTCCTTCTCCATCTCCAAGCAGAGAACTTAAAGCTTCCTCCCTCATGGCTTTGCACGAGCGTGATTAAATCCAACTCCGCTGAAGCTGTACAAATGCCAGCATTTATAAGGTCAACGCTTTTGTTAAAAATGCTATGTAAATGAGGATCTGCAAAAAGGGACATTAAATAAAATTAAATTCATTGTCTTCTTTAATGTCATTTACATTTTGGCTAAGCCCCGGCCTGTCAAGGAGGATTTTAAAAATAATTTTAATTACACATCATTTAGGGATCCAAGGTTTTCTATTCAGTAGCATTTGGATAACCTGCAAAACGGAGACTGTTTATTAACTTCTTAAATGACAACTTGTCATTGCATCTGCATAATGCAATGAAAACAGTATAGTTTGGTGTTAATTTTTCCTTCTCAGTTTTCTTCAAGATGTGAATATAATTATCATTAAACAGGCCTCAGGATCCCAGAGTTGTTCTCTTGGCAGTGGCTCTGCGTTTGAGATGCTCTTTGGTTCAAGGTCTGTTTTCATACATTGGGACTTTAGTGAGGAGAGAATATGGGCTAGAAATTTGGCAAGATCAAAGCACACTTTGGATGAATGGACGTGGCTACAAAGAATCTGATTCAGGCTGGCACCAGCTCCATTTGGCTTTGCCGGGCTCAGGTGTGAGTGGCTGTTTTATTCCCTGGCAACGCCAGTGGGGAGAGGCAAAAAGTTCACTGCAGTCACTCATCCTTCCACATGCCCCCCCCAACTTCTGAAGATAAACAGAAAAGGAAGAACTGCATTATTAAGCCCGATGACATGCTTTCATTTAAATGGGGAGACACCAGGAACAGTGCCCACTGTGTGTGTTTGCTCTGCCCATAACCCACCCCCGAGGTTCGAGTGCATCACACCCGCTACATCCATGCGTGAACCGCCACCATGTGCCCCAGTGAGGGCAGTTGCCCGCCGTGGTGGGTCAGGGCCACCACCAGGCCCAGTGCCTGCCTCTCGGGTCTGGGCCCGAGGAAGCCTGGGAGATTTATGGCTGCCTGGCCTGGGTAAGGACTCTACCGCCAGGCCAGTCGAGGGCTGGGTTTGAAAACAAGCCACACGCCCACAAATGACTTCCGCCACACTCTTAACCAACTCAGACTCCTGTCTGTCTGTGCAAGGGTGAAACCTTCAGGGCTGCCTGCATGGGACCCGCAGCAGCATGAAGCCGGGTATGGAAATGCAGGGGTGGAGGGAAGGGGGCTGGAAACAGGGCTGTCAGAAGCTATACTCCAGGAGGCATGTTGACGCAAACCATCCCGCGCCTCTGCCGCAGCCTTATCAGGTGAGGAGAGAAGATATTGCAGTGCCTGTAATTGTGTTAGGATGGCATGGATGAATTGGATTACTTTATGGAAAGCCGTCCAAACTGGGGGTTCTGTTACGCGTGCTTACAGGAAGCAAATAATTACTCTGTGCACCAGAAGGTAATTGGGCCTGGCCAGAGGCCTTCTTGTGACGCCGAAGAAAGCAGGATAAGCTGGCCTTGTCAAAGCCTTTAGGACACAGACCAGGAGGCCGGCGATCTCTGCTAGATGTAGGTGGCTCACAGTGGTGCTGTAATTTTCGGTTACTTTTTAAAGATGGTGAATAATTTATCAGAATTCAAACTAACAGTGGCAAAGGGAGGCCCGTTGGAGGAGATAAAAATTCTAAGCTCTAATGATGGAAATTGTCGTTGCAGACAGGAAGTGATTGACAAGTGGGGGTACAGGAAGTAAAAACTCAAAGAGCTTAACCTGCAGTTGGCAAAGCTTCTGGAGCCTACGCTCTGGGAAAATGAAAACCATTTACTCCGTCAGCTCGCCAGAACACAAGCTCCTCTTGTTTGTTTATCTTAATAGCAAATCTCCCAAAAATGTTTGTGGTCAAGACTCTATATAATGAGACATTTTGCTGGTATTATTCATGCTTTAAAATAAAAATATGGCTGTCATTTAGAAAAATAAGCAGAGGCCTTTTATGGGTTAAAGTTTTTTTGTTGTTGTGGTTGTTGTATTTTATAAGCTTCCTAGACTTTGGGGTAACGAGCTTTCGTTAAATTGTAGAAGCTTGAGAAAACCATTTTTAAAACAATTTGCTCAGAAAAAAGGTCAGTCGTATCTGTCAAAAGACTGAATGTTATAAATTTGCCAACAATGCCATGTTGATCGTGGGGGGGCGGTGGGGGGCGCACAGGGAAACTCTTATTTTACTGGTTTTTAAATCACTCATTTCCCGTTCCCTTTCAAAACACAAGCCATGAAAACGACCCCTCTGTCATTCCTTCACTGGAAGCTGCTCAGCTAGAAAATACTCCAGCTTCACGCAGGGCTGTGGTGCCCAAGTGGACGGAGCGCATCCTCTGAAAACAGCGGCGGGGGCAGCGGCAGTGCCTCTCCCAGTAATTCACGAGGAAATGAGTTTAACATGTGCGGAAAGGCAGGGGCTCGCGGTGGTGTTGTTGCAGGACATGGAGCCCAGGCCCCGCAAACGGAAGGCGTCGGCTCCAGCGTGTCTCTGCTGGAAGACGGAGCTGCTTGCACATCTGGGGAGGAGGCCTTGCAGTCGCCCAGACAGGCAGCTCCAGCCGCTGCCCTTGCCTCCGCCCCGTCCCCTCCCTCCCCCCTCCCCCTCCTCCCTCCTCCCTCCTCCCTCCTCTTGCAGGCTCTGGGCCAGCCTCCCAAGACAGTGAGTAATTAGCCCCTCAGGAGTCTTGGATATAGAGCCA
>CAUYQG010274689.1:0-11186 GCA_963574415.1 Tarsius wallacei
CACCGTGGCAGGTGTCTGTATTCCCATCAATTTGGTAGGCCGTGTTGGGAAGTTTGCCTGTGCCTAAGAGTTCAAGACTAGCCTAGGAATTATATCAAGAACTTTTCTCTAAAAAAAAAAAAAAAAAAAAAGCAACAACAGCAACAACAAAACCGAGAAAAATTAGCCAGATGTAGTGGTATACACCTGTTATCCCAGCTACTCTGGAGGGTGAGGCAGAAGGATTGCCTGAGCCAAGGAGGTTGAGGCCATGACTGAGTCATGATAGTGCCACTGCACTCCAGTCAGTGAGACTCCAACACAAAAAAAAAAAAAAAAAAAAAGGAGGGGCATCGTTTTGTTAATTTATGGCTAGGCCATGTGATTTTTGTGCAGTGACTGCCATGTTTTCCTAAGCTCTGGCCCTGTCCCCTATCTGGGGAGGTGGATGCCCCCTTCTCTGTCTCTTAAATCTACTTTCTAAATAAACTATTTTACAATCCAAAAAAAGGAAAAAAAAAAAAGAAAGAGGAAAGAAAAAAAGAAAAGAAAAACTATGTTTTCCTCAATAACAGAGAATTCAGATACAACCAGTCCCCCCCATTTTTTGTCAAAAATAGAAAGAAAATCATACTCTGCTGGCACACATTATTAAAAATGCAGAAACGGATGTCAACATAGTAAGCTTAATTTAAAGTATCATGGAGGCTGGGCTCGGTAACTCAGCCTGTCATCCCAGCACTTTGGGGGGCCGAGGCGAGAGGATTGCCTGAGCCCACGGGTTCAAGACCCACCCGGGCAACTTGGTGAGACCTCATCTCTACAATAAATCAAAAATTAGCCAGGCATGGTAGCACGCACCTGTAGTTGTGGCTACTTGGAAGGCTGAGGCGGAAGGATCGCCGGAGCCCAGCAGGTTGAGGCTGCAGTGGCTGGGAGTATGCCACTGCCCTCCAGCTTGGGTGACAGACTGAGACTCCAATTCAAAATAAATAAGTATCATAGACTCGGAGATCCCTTATTTGACCAATAAACTGAATCAAAGGAATTTTGAATTATTGTCTAGGGTCACACAGCTGTTTAACAGTTGAGGCTCCCAGATGGAGACATGTAAATTAAGAGTCCAATATGTGTTTGGTCAGATTCTTTCTGGCTCTACAATACTGTGACTCTTTTAGAACTCCATGACCATAGTGACACTCTACTGCCATTCTTTTAATTAATGAAATCATTTAGTTGAACTAAAATAATGATTTCATTAAGATGCAGAAAATGCCACATTTAATCACTAAAAATGGCATAATGTCTCATTCACTTTAAGAAAATTTTTATATTTAAAATGTTAATATTGAGACATTTTAGAGAATTGGAAACAAGGAAAGGCAATCAGTCTATTATTGCATAATATTTGATTATCTATTAACTTTGATCATATCATTGAACACATAGCAAATGACTATTGCTTCCTTGCACTAAAACACAGGTAAAAATTACTCTGTTTTCATTCTGCCATTCCAGTCATTTCTAGGATTTTTTTTTTTTTTTTTTTTTTTTTGAGTTGGAGTCTCATTCCATTGCCCAGGCTGGAGTGTAGGGTCATACTCACAGCCACCCCAGCCCAGCGTCAACCTGCTGGGCTCTGGCGATCCTTCCGTTTCAGCCTTTGAAGTAGCCGGAACTACAGGCACGTGCTACCACACCCAGCTAATTTTTTTAAAATTTATTTATTGTAGAGACAAGATCTCGCCAGGTTGCCCGGGCTGGTCTCGAACTCGTGGGCTCAGGCAGTCCACTCACCTTGGCCTCCCAAGGTGCTGGGATTACAGGCTGAGCCACCGAGCCCGGCCGGGAAATCTGTTTCTTTATGCTACTGCTAAGCTACTATTACTGGTGAGCTGTAAATAGTTTCCACATATTCATAAAGCCTCTTAGGAATATTGCTGCAAAAGTAGTCTGTTTGCTTCCCTTCCCTCCATACTTTAAACTATTTTGTGCATTTTCTGAGGACACCCATGGGGAGGGTGTTTTTCAATGCTTAGTGCTAATCAAGATTGTTTCTAATACTTTTCTCAATGGGGTGTTGTTTTGGAAAGAGCTTTTAAACTAGACAGTACAGTAAAAAATGATATGGATTTACAATATTAGGGTTGTAGAATCTTTTAAGTTCCACCCTGCTGTGAGAACTAAAGAGACCTTAAATACAGCTTGTGGACCTCTAGATTTTAAACTTTGAAACCTAGTTTAAAGATACTTTTAAATAGTCATTTTCTAGATCCCAGAGGCCTTCCGATGAAAATCCACTTGTTCTGCATAGTTTTCTCCTGCCCATGCTTGGAGAATCCTGGTTTCTGCTTTGTAGACTGTTTTCTTGTCCCTTTCTTGTCTTCCTCTTTTCTAGTGCAACATACGCCATCATTTATTTAACACAGAAATTAGCCTGTAGTTTGAGAAAACATTAGTGTTGAAGTGCTATGTAAATTAAGTAAGTTCCTGAGTCTTAATTCCTCAGTAAAGCTTGGCACATGATTGCTCATAGACCAGGCTTTTGTATTGTGTCCTCCCCATCCCTTTTTCAAAGATTACCCTTATTTCACCTTAGTCCTCATAAAGTAATCTCCTGTTGCTCTTTTGGTTGTCCTTTTTCTAGAAAAACCTGTAGAAGAAGAAATCTTTTGGCAAAAAAGTTCTGTGTCATTCAAACCTCATAGTGGGGCCCAGCACACTGGCTCTCATCTATAATCCCAGCATTTTGGGAAGCAGAGGTGGGAGGATTGCTTGAGCCAGGAGCTCGAGACCAGCCTAGGCAACATAGCGAGACCTGGTCTCTACAAAAAAATCAAAAAAATTAGCTGGACGTGGTGGCACACACCTGTAATCCCAGCTACTCAAGAAGTTGACGCAGGAGGATTGCTTGAGCCCATGAGTTGGAGACTGCAGTGAACTGTAATCGTGCCATTGTACTGTAGTGAAACTCTGACTCAAATGAAGCAAAACAAAAATAAAAACTTAATAGTAAAAAAATTCTTAACAATGTCCACGTAAATTCTCCAGTTACCTTCATCTCTAGCAGAAACTGGAAAGTTTTTTATTTCTTACAGCTTTTCAGCCTTGCTACTTTTAATTTCCAGGATCCCTTCAGTGTTCTTCCTTTTCCTGCTGCTGTTAGTCCTTTGAGAAAACAGGGGCAGTTTCTGACTAACAGTGTTCTTTGTATATATTAAATTTATATCAGTTTTTCCTTTTTGCTATAGATTGGGATTAAAATAGCAAGAAGGAATTTTTTCCTCTGGGCAGATGAGACATGAATTGTTTTGGGAGTAGGTAGGCATAATATACTCTTGTATAATTCCCTGACGTGAAAGTCCTCCCTTGTCTTGAGAATCAGCACCAACATATTAATTGTAATTCCATGAGAATGCAACACTAACTTTAATAAGAATAGGTTGAGCTGTAGGAATATAGGACTGGTTATAAGTTTAAAGCTTGTAGATAATTTGCTTTTAGGACCACAGTGTTTTTTCTTTTTGTGTGTGTGTTTTATTTTCAAGGTTAACTTATCTTCACTTTAAGTTTAATCCTAACTTTTAAGGAAATTTAAATAGCTGGAGTAACAAGATAACAGATTGTTTAAAACTGTTTCCCATCTTCTGTCTCAAGTGTATTCCTTTTCTTAATAAATAAACTTTTGTCTAGATTTCAAAATATTCTGGTTCAGCTCCGGGGAAGTGAACTTTGGCACTTGACTTCATTTGTTTTGTGTTATTGTTCACGAGAACAATGACTGTGATTTCACAGTTTATTAAAACACAGGCATTGGTACCATTGAGGTGATTATGCCAAAATGGGTTATTTTGTTTGGTTGTTTTCACTTCTGTCTGGCAGTGCTTATTTTTTCATTGGCAGCTCTAGCTACAGTCTGATTTTAATTAAATAGGTGAGAGCTGTGCATAAGAATGTAAAATCTTGTGTATTCTTCTTAGTAAAGGACTGACAGGCCTCATTTACTGTGAATCACTTTTAAATCATTTTGTCTGTGGTAGACAGGGCCAATGGGGAAAGGATTAAAGTATTGGAGGCCAGGCATGGTGGCTCACACCCATAATCCCAGCACCTTGGAGGAAGAAGGGTTGCTTGAGCCCAGGAATTCAAGAGCAGTTTAGGCAACACAGCAAGACTTTGTCTCTACAAAATACCAAGAATTTAGCTCGATGATGGTATGCACTTGTAGTCGCAGCTTACTGGTGAGGCCAAGGTGGAAGAATCACCTAAAGCCCAGGGGGTTGAGGCTGTGGTAAATTGATTGTGCCATTGCATTCCAACCTCCGATAGAGAGAGACCCTGACTCAAATAAATAAATAAATAAAGCACTGGGTGTATAGAGGGTAGAAGTTGGTAGAAAACAAAACATTAAAAACCAAAATTCTTTTGTACACACTGTTCGGTTGTTATTATTATTATTATTATTATTTTTTGAGTTGGAGTCTCACTCTGTTGCCCAGACTGGAGTGCAGTGGCACGCTCCTGACCACCGCAGCCTCGACCTGCTGGGCTCAGGCAATCCTTCCACCTCTGCCTTCCAAGTAGCTGGAACTACAGGCGTACGCTACCACGCCCGGCTAACTTTTTTTTTTATTTATCGTAGAGATGAGGTCTCGCCAAGTTTCCCAGGCAGGTCTCGAACCCTCGGGCTCAGGCAATCCACTCACCTCAGCCTCCCCAAGTGAGGGATTACAGGCTGAGCCACTGAGCCCGGCTGGTGGTTGTTATTTTTTTAAGAGATGGGATCTTGCTGTGTTGCCCAGACTGGAGTGGAGTGGCTATTCACAAGTGATCATAGCTCACTGTAGCCTTGACCTTGCTCCAGCATTCTTTTCACCACATCCTCCTGAGTATGTGCCCAGCCAAAATTCCATTTTACTGATCTCATTGATATTTCTCTTACTC
This sequence comes from Tarsius wallacei, assembly GCA_963574415.1. Lineage (NCBI taxonomy): Eukaryota > Metazoa > Chordata > Mammalia > Primates > Tarsiidae > Tarsius > Tarsius wallacei. The sequence continues at coordinate 4,924 of CAUYQG010274689.1, forward strand.
TCTTCTTCCCCTTAGAACACAAAATGTATGGTTAGAATAGGAGAAGTGGTATAGAGATATCCAACAAACGCTTTAGACCCCAGAGCTCCCACAGATTTAATTGTCTACTGGAGAAGTCATAGGATCATTATAAAGAGTCTCCCGCACAAATATTGAACCTACTTTAAAATTTTTATTTTGAGTTAGGGTCTCACTCTATTGTCTAGACTGGAGTGCAGTGGCATGATCATGGTTCAGCAGAGCCTCAACCTCCTGGACTCAGAAGATCCTCCCGCCTTGGCCTCCTGAGTAGAATATAGGCGTGTACCACCACACCTGACTAGTTTTTTATTTTTATTTTTGTAGAGATAAGATCTTGCTGTGTTGCCTAGGCTGGTCTCAAACTCCTGGGCTCAAGCAGTCTTCTTGCCTTGGCTTCCCAAAGTACTGGGATTATAGGCATGAGCCACCAGACGTGGCCAGAGCCTATTTACTGGGATCTAAAAAAATCTCAGCCATTCTTTTCTGGAATGAAATCTCCTCTAAGCAGGAGGAAAAATTTAGCTTTCTCTAAATGTGAATATAAGGCCACAAAGTAGTCATTCCTTGCTGAATCATTATGAGGCAGTGACCTTGATATGAAATGTTTGTTGACATGTATGCACATTTACTATTTATTTTTGTGCCTCTGTTGAATAGATCAGGTGACAGCTTTTATCTAAAAGTCAGTCTTTGAGGGACAGCCGAAGCACTGGTGTATATGTGGGAGAGACACAGGTTGGCTTCTTTTTTTCAAATGTAGAAGAAAGAAATAACTTAAAATTCCTTGCTCTTAAAGATAAACTATTTTGTAATATTCAAATTTGCCGTGGGACTTAAAGGAAAGTATAAATGATTATTTTAGTAATCAGAACTGAATAGTTTTTGAATGTCTTGGAAATAATGAGATGCGGTTTTCCTTCAAGTGTGGGAACTCTTTTGCACCCTGCTCCCCTGTTCCCTGACCTCTGCCTTCTGACCCTGATGCTTTGTGATGAGATTAGAGATGGGCCTTTGAGCTCTTCTCCAGTCTACTCAGGTTTCCTTGCACAGTAGCATAAAGCTTTAAGCTTTCTTAAAAGATCTTAGAATTGAAGAGAACATTCACATTTAATTGTGGGCATGAGTTTTGTAAGTATGTATTTTTAAAAGTCTTTTTCTTAAAAGTCTTTTTCTTAATATTTTCCTGTCTTGATTATTTAATTATATTTTCTGATGGTAACTAACTTTTGTTAAAAATAAATAAATATTTATTTTTTCAGAATCAGACCTTCTTGGGAATTTTCATGGAGTAAAGCTTATCTAGGGAGAGGTCACAGTCCAAGCTCTCCGGAGTACGGCAGTCCGAGAGAGGCCCCACTACTGTTCCTCATCTGTTGTCTCTCTGGGCAGCAGAAGTTAAAGTCTGGGTTAGGAGATTTCAGAGCAGTGGATTGAATATTCTCAGAAAGAATTAGCACTTCTTATGATAAACACTTATTAGCTAACACTTTTTAGACACCTTATCAGATACCTAAAATAGAGTAGGAAGAGAAATGGACAAAGAAAAACAGATGAATTCATTTAGTTTGACTACTTGCTAGTAGCTCATATAAGAGTTTTTTTGGAGGAAAGAGTAAAATTAGTGACAAAAATAAAGTTTTGGGGATTTTCTATGTATTTTATTGTTTTGCACCCTATCTTCAAGTTTATCCAGGAAACTAAGCGTTTACTCTTAGACATTCTAATAGGACTTTCTGAGGAATGTCTGTTTTATACACCATCAGAAAGATGAATAATAATTAAGCTTTAGGACCTTGGCTTACGTGACGCTTTCTTGTCACTCTCTAGGAGTAAGGATAAATATCATGATTGGCTTAAAATAATAAAAGGCAATTACCTGTTATTCCACAAAGACAGAATTTAAAATAAAAATAGAAGTTCTCATTTCTCTTTGCTAACTGGAAGCCAGGGTGGCCATTTTATTGTGCTTAATGAACTGAGCAATAATCTGGAAAATCCAATAAGATTTTTTTTGGGGGGGGGGGTCCAAATCAGTGCCACTGATTTGGTAGATGACATCTGTAAAGCCTTCAGTAAGTGGATAAATAAGATGGAGTTGTCTGCTTCAGATGTTTACTTTGAGAGACAGGGTTTAAATCTTTAGTACTTTTTAAAAAAAAAACCAAAATCCTTTATACTATCAAGTAATGGGAAATGGGAAAAGAAAGAATAGCTTTGAATCTCAGGAGTTTAATGCTAAAATAATCTATTTTAAAATTTTTTTCTATTATGGAAAAAAAGGAGAAAATGCTAGGGACAAATGAGATGGGAAGACAGGAAGAAGCAAGTAAACTGAAGAGGTGTTCAGTGACAAATGAGATAAACTCTTGATCTTTATCTTACGGAGAATCTAATTTATTTGTGTCACATAGAAGAATGAAAATATGTATAGAAGCTCCAAGAAGCCTCTGATGGAGATTCTGGTTGTTTCCCTGCAGGTTGTTGGGAGAGAATAGTATTTAGGGAGGCTAAGTCTCAAAGCAGCAGCAGATCTGACGCTTGTCCCTCACAGCTCCCTTCCTACCTCCTGTGGTAAGGGCTGTGTAAACATTTCATGATCAGCACAGGCCAGAGCTGCTGAGAATGCAGAGAATGCATGCAGCTTCCCTTTTCATGCAGCAGAATAATAACAGGGACAATCTTTTGATTGTCTTGCTATGTTTTGGCTATCGGTGCTTTAGAAATTCCCAGACGGTGTTGCTGTAAGGAAGTTAAGTTTTCTGACTCCTTCTGTAAAACACTTTCCTCCTAAAACATACTGATCATGAGTTTCAAGTGTTTAAACCAACCAACCAATCAAATAGAGGGCCTTAAGATACCAAGGAATGGATGATGTTTGTCATAGTAATTGGAAAAACTTATGCAAAGACAGATGTGTGTTTCTCATTTTCTTATACTTATCAACTTACTGAAAATGAATATGATTTTTGTTAGTAATGATAGTGCCTTTGCAGATTTTTTTGAATAAATGAAGCAAAATTCCCCAAGATTAAAAACATTTTTAAAAGGGAGAGAGAGAGAGAGAGAGAGAGAGAGAAAATGTGAATTAGTTCTTACCTAGAGAGGTATGACTTGTAATTTTTTCACTTGGTGTTTTTTGTTTTTTAGAATGAGTTGAATTTAGGTGAATTTTAATTGTTCCTAAGTACTGTGACTATTATTGACTCCTTACAAATTTTTTGGAGAATGCAACATGATCACAAAAGAATGTAGGGGGGCAAAATGTGGCAAAGAAGGGTCCATTTTTGTCCCGATCTCTGCTCCTGCTTTTTGTTTCCAGAGTCATCTGTATATGTTACACATTTTTAAAAGGTATGTGGCTGGGTGCCCAGATACCTGGGAGACTGAGGTAGAAGTATCACTTGAGCCCAGGGGTTTGAGTTCAACCTAAGCAATATAGTGAGACCCTGTCTCACGGAAAAAGAAAAAAAAAGAGAGAGATATGTGGAGTAGACTACTTTAAGCATTTCATGAAGTGGAAGAGAGATTAAAAAAACTTTTGGAGGATTTTTCTATCAGTTAGGATGCTTGTGGTTTATAGGTCAGAGATAGCCTAGGAAATAAAGGAATATGGCAGGTGTTCACATACTTTAAAAGGTTTTTGGGGGCTGGTGTGTTCAGGTGTAGTTCGGCCAGGGTGGCTTCCCTCATGGTGATGAAATGGCAGCTGGAGTTCATGCCTCACATTTGCACATCTCACCTTCCTTGGAAGATATTTAACTTTTCTCCTCCACCCCCTACTTCTGTCATGAAACAAAAACCTGGGCCTTTGCTGTGACCCATCCTCAAGCAAATCAGTGTGGTGAGTAGTGCTGAGACATTTGGGATGAAGACCACAGGACTGCTCCCCAGTGGAGTTGGGAGGGGAGTGACAGTTGGGAAGCATAACAGATTCAGGTTGCGCAGCCCTTGTCCAAAATGGTGGAGATCACAGGTGTTTCGGATTTTGATTTTTTTTGGATTTTGGAATATTTGCATATACATAATGCGGTATCTTGGAGAGGGCACCCAAGTCTAAACATTAAATTCATTTATGTTTCATATATATCTTATTTGCAGAGCCTGAAGGTAATTTTATATAATGTATCAAACATATGTACATATATATGTATTTATTTGAGTTGGAGTCTCACCCTGTCACCCATGCTGGAGTGCAGTGACATGCTCAAAACTGTTGCAGCCTTCTTCCGCTTCAGCCTTCTGAGTAACTGGAACTACAAGCATGCGTCACCATGACCAGCTATTTTTGGGATTTATAGTGGAGACGAGGTCTCGCTAAGTTGCCCAGGCTGGTCTTGAACCCCTAGGCTCAGGCAGTTCCCTTGGCTTGGCATCCCAAAGTGTTGATTACAGGCGTGAGTCACTGCGCCCAGCTACAAAATTTTTCATACTTTTGTGCACCCATCACAAGGGAGTGACATGCTCACAAGTGTGCTTTAGGAGTGTCACTCTGGAGGAGAGGAATGGAATTAAACTGGGAAGAGACTTGAAGTGGGGAAACAAATTAAAAGGCTATTCAGTAAAACAGATTAGAGAGGAAAGGTCTGAATTAGAATAGTAGCAGGCTCGGTGGCTCAGCCTGTAATCCCAGCACTTTGGGAGGCCAAGGTGAGTGGATTGCCTGAGCCTGCAGGTTTGAGACCAGCCTGGGCAACTTGACAAGACCTCGTCTCTACAATAAATCAAAAATTAGCTGGACGTGGTAGCATACGCCTGCAGTTCCAGCTGCTTGGAAGGCTGAGGTGGAGGGATCGTGGGAGCCCAGCAGGTTGATGCCAGGGTGGCCGTGAGCATGCCACTGCACTCCAGCCTGGACAACAGAGTGAGACTCCAACTCAGAAAAAAAGAATTGTAGTAGTGGGTAAAGAAGATGGAGATGGTAGATATAAGAGATGATAAGATAGACAAGAAAATTGAATTTGGCAGCCTTATTGTATGTTAGGTTTGTCTGCTTAAATAACAAACAGACTATCTACAAAAGATTTTTATTTAGGACTAGGGCATTGCGGTGGGAATATGTGTACCACAGTAAGCTGTGTGCTTGTTAACATTTTGGAGTTTGTGTAGCACGCACCTGTCTGTAACCAGTTTGAATATCTACAAGTGCTTCCTCTGGGTTCTAGCCATTCCCACCTGTAATGTTCTGGTCATATGGTACTACTCCGGAAGAATGTTTGCCAGTTAGTTGTATGGAAGAAACTGACGTCAAATTGCCTGCTATTGGTTGATAATGCATGTGTAGTGCTTACTATGGAACCTGGCGGGGTGTAATTGCATAATATTAGCTATAGCTTTATTATCATAATTGAGTGGATTACACCTGGAGCACTTTGGTGATGTTTAAGGCACTCCTGGAACTCTCCTCTAGGCATTCAAAAGCAACCCAGGAGTTGTGTTCTTATTTTGCTGACCACTAGTTTTCTTTATTATTTTTGAAATAGTTAACACATTAATGTGGTACCATTCTTAGAAGGTACAAAAAGATTATGTAAAAAAAAATCTTTGCACGATGATAACCATTGAGTAAAAATTAAAAAAAAAAAAATCTCAGCCGGGCTTGGTGGCTCAGCCTGTAATCCCAGTGCTTTGGGAGGCTGAGGTGAGTGGATTGCCTGAGCCTGCGGGTTCGAGACCTGCCTGGGCAACTTGGCAAGACCTCATCTCTACAATAAAATCAAAAAAATTAGCCGGGCCTGGTAGCGCACGCCTGTAGTTCCAGCTACTTGGAAGTGGAAGGCTGAGGCGGAAGGATCGCCAGAGCCCAGCAGGTCGAGGCTGTGGTGGCCGGGAGCGTGCCACTGCACTCCAGTCTGGGTGACAGAGTGAGACCCCAACTCAAAAAAAAAACTCATCCCTTTCCCCAGCCAGATGGTTGTTTTTCTCCAGAGATAATCTGTTGCGTATGCTTCCAGAGGTATTCTCTGTTCTATGACATATTTCTTATTAATCTTAGCATATACACCTAACTTTGATATATTTCTTTTTTTTTTCCTTCTAGTCGGTGTCTCACTCCGTTGCCCAGACTGGAGTGCCGTGGCCGCTCCCGGCCACTGCAGCCTCGACCTGCTGGGCTCCGGCGATCCTTCCGCCTCAGCCTTCCAAGCAGCTGGAACTACAGGCGCGCACTACCACACCCGGCTAATTTTTGATTTATTGTAGAGATGAGGTCTCGCCAAGTTGCCCAGGTGGGTCTCGAACCCGCG
>CAUYQG010274715.1:0-13403 GCA_963574415.1 Tarsius wallacei
GCTCCTCGGGAGGCGGCGGCGGAAGGGTCGCCGGGCCGAGGCCGCGGCGGCGGGAGCGTGCCCCTGCCCTCCAGCCCGGGCGGCGGGCGGCGACTCCCACGCAGAAGACGGAGAAGTGCCTTCCAGCCCGCGGATGAAAGCCGAGGCCTGCGTGGCTGGAGGACGCCGGGCACCGCGTGCTCGTCCGGCCCTGCCGCCCGGGGGCTGCGTCTCACGCGGCGGCCTCCGCGCGCGCGCCTCGGCGCGGGGGTCGTGGGGGCTTCCGCGGCGTCGGGGCAGCCAGCCGGGACCCCACGGGCCGACCCCCGCGCGTCCGCGGCGGCGTGGACGAAGCCTCGGCCGTCTTGCGCGGCTTCGGTCTTGCGGTGACTTGCAGGCGCCAGAAGGCCCTTGATCCGCCGGGGGGTCAGATGGGGTCGGGCGCTGGGCTGGGGCGGTCCGGACGCGGGGAGGCCTGGGTCACCCTGCCCATCGCTCTCCTGGCAGAGGCAGTTTCTTTGAATCGAAGTGTCTGTGTTGGACCGGATGAGGAGGGGGACGACAGCGACGGATCACGGAACATGGACAGCCTTTGAACTGTGTCGGGTGTTTCATGCACACGCCGAGTAGACACCTGGGCGGTAGATGGTATTGCCAGAAAGCGCTGTGGTGGTGATGGAGGTGACACTGATGACCGTAGCGTGCACAGGGAAACGAGGGATGGAGCAGCCCACAGTGGACACTTCCGAAGCCTTTGCGAATGTAGAACGTGTCTGGATAATTCCTTTCCCTTCAAGCAGGTGTTCCTGATGAGGTGTGCACCCCGTTCGGTGGTGTCGGTGGATATTTGGCGACTACTGCATCACAGAGTGTTTTTGAGAAGCCGAGCTCTTAGCTTCCCTCCTAACTAGGAAACTGCAAAAAAGACTGCTTTTATAAAATCTATATAATACAAGACTTAATGAATCAAGAATTCTTGTACAAAGCCCCAATGAGTCTTGAAGTGAGAATGTTTGACTTATTTTATAACGTTTGCTGTGCAGTGGGTTGCAGCATTTCCTGCAAAGAGTTTGATTATATTGTCATTAATTTCAGTGTTTGCAAGGGGGTTTTGTTTGTTTGTTTGTTTTGTTTTGTTTTGTTTTTCTCTTTACCTCTTCTCTTTCAGCCCCAACTCCCCACCCGAGCACTAGGTGGCAGGAATGATAAGAAAAAGCTTTTGCTTAAATACCTAGAAGAGAATAGTCCCCAAATGTCGACACTTCGGTAGGAAAACCAGAAGACAAAAGACACTGGATTTAATAGGATGGATTTGGAGTAGCTAAGGGGAAAAACGATATTAAGATTATGGAGCTAACAGAGCGTGTCCTGCCCAGAAAGTTGCTGAAAGGCTAAGGGGGAGAGAATACAAATGGCTCCTTATCCTTAGTGACAGTGAAGGCTTGGATGGGCCAGCAGAGGAGGATGAGGGGAAGTGGCCAGGAGTGAAACTGTAGGTAGTGCCGTTTCTACAGGAGAAAACGCGGATAAAAGGAGTGCTAGTGGTTCCCTCAGCTTGGTGTCCTGGAAGAGCTTTTGGAAAGTGGGAAAGAGTGAAAGTGGAAGGAAACAAGGGAGCAGATAACCCAATGGCCTCTCCTGCTCTTAGTCCTGGCTTCATATAACAGGATATAATGTGTCTCAGACCAAGAAACACTTCTCCAGACTCTTTTTTTTTTTTTTAGTTGGAGTCTCACTCTGTTGCCCAGGCAGGAGTGCAGTGGCACACTCGTGGCCACCCCAGCATCAACCTGCTGAGTTCCGGCGATCCTTCCGCCTCTGCCTTCCCAGTAGCCGGAACTACAGGCGTGCGTTACTATGCCCAGCTAATTTTTTTTTTAAATTGTAGAGACGAAGTCCTGCCAAGTTGCTCAGACTGGTCTTGAACTCGCAGGCTTAGGCAATACACTCACCTCGGCCTCCCAAAGTACTGGGATTACAGGCTGAGCCGCCGAGCCTGGCCAACTTCTACAGACTTAAAAAAGTAGGAAAAAAACCTTTGCACACCTCACTGGTTAAAGGATGAAAATTTAATGAACCATTTTACCTAACTAAACTTGAAGCACCATTTACAAAGTATGTATTATACAAAGTAATAAGATAATGGCAGTCACTCGTGGTATCTATCTGGACTAGAATTTAAAAAAAAAAAAATGAATATGATTTCCCAAAGCCTAGAAACACAAACATCCTTCAACTTGTGAGAAGATAAGTGAACTATAGTTCATCCACACAATGAAATGCTACTCAGCATTCAAATAAATACAGTGACATGGACGAATCTCAAATGCATTGCACCAAGAGAAAGAAGCCAGCTTCAAAAGGCAGCATACTGTCTGAGTCCATCTGGATGATATCCCCAAAAATGCAAAAGTATAGCAGCAAGAACAGATCAGTGGTTGCCAGGGTCCAGGGAGAGAAAAATGTCAACTATAAAAGGCATAAGGGAAAAGTTTAGAAATACTGGAACTGTTCCATATCTTGACTAGTGGTGGTGATTTGACCATATTTGCTCATCAAAACTCATAGAACTATACTCCAATAAAGGTAAAGTGTTTATTTGTGAATTATACCTCAATTAAAAAAATGTGGAAAAAAGTGCATATGATAATGATTTTTAAAATAAATTTATCAAAAAAAACAGGCCGGGCTCGGTGGCTCAGCCTGTAATCCCGCGCTTTGGGAGGCCAAGGTGAGTGGATTGCCTGAGCCCGCGGTTTTGAGACCCGCCTGGGCAACTTGGCGAGACCTCATCTCTACAATAAAAAAAAATTAGCTGAGCGTGGTAGCGCGCGCCTGTAGTTCCAACTACCTGGAAGGCTGAGGCGGAAGGATCGCCAGAGCCCAGCAGGTCGAGGCTGCGGTGAGTCTGGGCGACTGAGAGACTCCAATTCAAAAAAAAAAAACACAATTATGAAGGGGAATTTTTTTTTTTTAGGTAATAATTCATCATTGATCAAGATGCCTTCAGCACCTGAGCCTACAACATTGAAAAAGGAACCACCCAAAGAGAAAGACTTTCAAAACCCAGGGCTCAGAGGGGTACGCACAACAACCTTATTTCGAGCTGTGAATCCAGAGCTCTTCATTAAACCTGTAAGAAGTGCATCCAAGATAAAAATGTTATATTTAATCTAACCAGGCTGTGAAAAACAGAAAGTTCTAATTTATTTGTAACATTTGATTTTATCAGGGAAACTTTATGTTGACTAATAAGACTGCCCTGTGAATAAAAGCAAGCCGAAGGAAAATTTTAAATGCAGAAGGTTTATGGCCCTGTGGATTCCCAGACTCCACCTCGGAAGACATTTGTCTGTCTTCCCTGAAGTCTGTCACACACAGGACTTCATCGACATATCAGCAAACCTGGAGTCTTTCCACACTTTGTCTCAGCAAAACTCTCATCCTGATAAGAGCTGCATATTACCATTCGAGAAATACTGGAGCCCACCAGTAACCCACAAGCCCCCACTTGAAAATGTTCCTCCTCCTTGGGCCAAACCAGTGAGAATCCCCCATGTATTGATTTACGGCTTTTGTTGCTTTTGCCACCCTAAAGCTGTATATCGGCAAGCTGTCGTTTGGCCACAGTGGGCACACGTTCTCAGGACCTCCTGAGGACGGCTGTACCTGGGCTTATGTCCTCACATTTGGCTCAAGAATAAACTACCTTAAAATATTTTACAGAGTTTGAGATCGATCTTATCACATATAAATACACACATAAAATTAAGTATTGGGGGCATTTGAGAGTTATAATGGAATATGGTTACACTTTAATAGCCTAGCTTCTCAAACTAAAGTACTATTTTAATAATTGCATTAATTTGCAGGCAGTTTTTATTGTTTGACCGGGTACTATTAGATAAATAAGACTTTCCAACTGAGCAACGAAATTAAATGAAAGATCTCGTCATAGACTCCCAATTCCAGCCTTTATTATCTAAGTAATATTATAGATACTTTGTGAAGAATTCCAAAACATACATTTGTACACAATTAGAGAGATAACTAATCATTTTTTTGCAAATTAGTGAATATGTTTTATTTGATGAATTTTATTTAACCAACTGTAAATTCTGTTTTTAATAAATATAAATTATATTTTTAAATAAATGCAAATAAAATCATTATAAAATGTGATAAATATTTAAGTGTATTGGTTCTGATTAGAATTTTAATAACTTAATTGCCAGTATAAACTCTTTTAAAGTTAAATAGGTCAATTTAACCAAATCATTAAGTCAAGATAAGAATTTTTTTTAAATTTTGAAGTAATGTGTTCTTTTAATTGCTAAAAGCATTTCAGGAATTGCAGATTTAATCTGCTCTGAGCTTGTGGCCTTTGGTTCATCCAGGTGAAAAAGTTTGACCCTTATTCTTTGTGATTAACACTTGAGATAGAAATATCAACCTAAAAGAAGAAATGGAAGCAAATTAATATAGGTAGAGAGTTTACTTGGGCCCAGGTTGAGAACTGCAGACAGGGAAACACTTCCAAGTACCTTGCTCTGGAGGCCAAAGAAGAGGCTTGAGTTTTTAAAGAAAAAAAGGATAAATCAGGGGAGGGAGTGATTATAAAAGTTGTTTTTTAAGAATCCTTATTGGTTTATAGAAATGACACTGATGAGTTGGCTATCTAATGTTGAACTATAAGGTATAAGCTATGGGGTCCAGCATATAGCATTGTTAGGTTAATTTACAGCTATTTGTGACATCAGTTATTCTAAAGCTCACATGGCAAACAGCTTCAAAATGGTTGCTTAGCTTAAGACTGGGGTAGAATGTGACTGTAACATTCCTGTGATACAGATTTACACTGACCCTAACAAAGACCTATTTGTTGACTGTGAACATGCAAAAAGGAGAGTCTGAATTTCAGTTTCAGAAGTCACAAGTGTGACAGACAAAACACTTACCTGGAATTGTGAACATCTTTGCTATAGTTAAAAGCTTTTTTTTTTGAGTCAGTCTCTCTCTGTCACCCAGGCTGGAGTGCAGTAGCATAATCATGGCTCACTGCAGCCTCAACCTCCTGGGCTCAGGCAAACCTTCCATCTCAGCCTCTCTAGTAGCTGGGAGTATAGACACTGCTAATTTTTTTTCCTTTTTTGTACAGATGAGATCTATTTTGCTGTGTTGCCCAGCCTGGTGTCAAACACCTGGCCTCAAGGGCACCTTGGTCTCTCACAGTGCTGGGATTATAGGCATGAGTCACCCTACCTAGCCAAAAGTTTTTAAAATTCAGAGCTACATTGTTTTGCCTCTTAGGGTCTTGGGTTTTCCATTAGTAAATCAAGGTTAACAACACAATGTCTGTTCCAGGTGCTAAATTTATTGCGGTAATAGAGTAGGTTCCCAGAGAAGAGTATGCACAAGGGGGACGGAAATAACAAACCTGGAATTGTATTTTAGAGGGTGGGCTCCTTGTAGTACACTCAGACTTTGTTCCTATGAGTCAAAAGTCAACCAAAGTTTTTATCTGGAAGTTTGAGAAGGTTGCATCACAATTTGTGGAAGAAACATCCCGAGTTGTGGCAGACAGACAGGTGACTGGTTACTCCACCATGACAACATACCAGCCCACACTGCACTGAGTGTTCAGCAGTTTTTGACCAAAAAAAGTCATGTCCCCAGTGCCCTATGCTTCCTATTCACCCAATCTCACCACAGCGACTTAGTTTTATCGGATGAAAAAGGTTCTCAAAGAGAAACGTTTTGCCAATGTGGGAAAGGTGAAACAAAAAAATGACAGAAGCACTAAAAGACATCAAAATTGATAGTTCAAAAACTCTTTTGAGCAGTGGGGAAAACGTCTCAATAGGTAGATTGCATCAAACAGAGAGTACTTTGAGGGTCACTGGTGTTTAAACATGTATGAATAAATATACAATTTTTAGCTGGGCACAGGTAGTTCACACCTGTAATCCCAGCACTTTGGGAGGTGGAGGCAAGAGGATTGCCTGAGTCCAGGGGTTCAAGACCAGCTTGGGCAATTTGACGAGACCTCGTCTCTACAACAAATCAAAAAATTAGCGAGGAGTGGTGGCGCACATCTGTAGTTCCAGCTACTTGGAAGGCTGAAGCAGAAGGATCACCTGAAACCAGCAGGTTGAGACTGTGGTGGCCGTGAGCATGCTACTTCACTCCAGCCTGGGCGACAGAGAGACTCCAACTCAAATAAATAAATATGCAATTTTTAATAAATAAATTCTGGATTTTTGAGGGCTCTCCCTAATACATCATCATCATTGCTGTGCCTGATATATGAAAGACTTTTTGTGACTATTCATGACTTTGGCAAGAATAATAGCATATGTGCTTCATTCCTCACTTCCTAATAAAATAAGTGAATTTGAGGTTTGTGAATGGGGAGACTTGGGCCCAGAGGAGTTAAAGAGCCTCTCCATGTCACACGTAACACTGAAAACTGGGAGCACTAGACCCATGTCCCTGCCTCACTCCTCTCCCAGCAGTCACCTTCCTGAGGGTGGTCTGGGGTGTCCAGGATGAAGACAGGAGAAAGCCTGAGAGGACAAGCAAGAGTCTTCTGTGATCTCTGAACAATCGGGAGTTGAGCTAATGAAATGAAAGAACCGAGTAGGTGCTTGTACTTGAAATACTGCTGTGGGATTGCTAGCTTGGTAGTAAAGACTTGGCGCGTCAGAAGGAAAGTGCAAGAGGTATTTGGGTCTCCTCAGATTATTAGTCCTAATGAGTCTTTGTACCTTTTTTTCTTTGACAGAACAAGCCTGTGATGGCTTTTGGATTGGTAACCCTTTCGCTCTGCGTGGCCTACATCGGTTATCTACACGCAACACAAGAGAATAAAAAAGACCTCTATGAAGCTGTGGATAGTGAGGGACACAGTTATATGAGGAGGAGACCATCTAAGTGGGATTAAGAGTGCTGGTGACTGCAGGTGGAGTAAGGGCTCTGAGGTCTTCAGATGCCTCCGTGAGTGCACAGTGGCGTGTCTCTTGTTCTAGAATTTGTTAATGAGGAGAGATGAGAGCCGTTGCCACCAGACAACTGCAGTAAAGCTCGCCCCTTCACAGCCACAGCTGTCATCCCATTCTTCCGCAGAAAGAGCTTTGCAATATTTTTCTTTTGTTAAGTCGTCTTCTAAAAGTGCCATCAGAATGGAAGTTGTTTAATTATTAAGTTCTGTGTAATAGAAGTACTCAGTGCTGTTCGATTTGCATGGGGTTTTTCATGCTTAAGGTGAGGTGTACCTTTGCGGCTGTTACGAGAGTTTCCTGGTGTGTTGCTGTTTGCAAAGGAGGTATTCGTTTCTGCCTAGCATAGAACCCGTGTTTGTACAGAAAGAGAAATCGTGATTTTAAAGCTGGAAGTCACATTAGAGTATGAAATATGAAAAATAGTTCATATTTTCAGCGCTGACAAATAGTTTTTATAGAGTCACCGTTAATATTTTTTGGTTTCCATTTCAGCTATTTCCGGTCCAGAATTTTTAATTGAAAAGATATCCCCACTCAGCTACTAAAATAAAGATTAAATAAGCAAATACCCCAAAGTAATTGGAGTTTTCTTTAAAAAAAGAAAAGTATGTTATATTGAGGTATGATGTTTTTATTTGACTACAGCTAAATATTACCTATTTTAGTTTTTTGTTTTGTTTAGGCTCAGAGTCTCACTCTGACACCCAGACTGGAGTGTAGTGGCATGCTCATGGCCACTGCAGCCTTGACCACCTCAGCCTTCCAAGTAGCTGGAACCACAGGCACACACCACCATGCCCAGTGAATTTGTTGATTTATTGTAGAGACAAGGTCTTGCCAATGTGCCCAGGCTGGTCTTGAACCCCTGGGCTCAGGCAATCCTCTCGCCTCCACCTCCCAAAGTGCTGGGATTACAGGTGTGAGCCACTGCACCTGGCTATTTTAGTTTTTGTAAGTTAATGTTACAGTAACATGTTTTAAGACTAAGTACTCTTAGAGTTATTTAAAAACTTTAACTACTCAATAGATGAGACATAGATAAGGCCTCCTTACTATACCAAGCTCACTTTATATAATTTTTTTTAGATTGATATGCTAGCAAGTCTTTTCAGTTTTTCTTTTCAGATTGATTTTCTTATTCTTAAAAGTGTCAACGTCTTGAACCTTCTTTTATAAGAGTGGCAACAAGAATGTGATGAAAATGAATATAAACAAAGCCCAGGCCTGTGGCCAGAGCTCACTGGAGGTGGCCGATAGAGTGGCCTTTACTATCCCTACACCTGGTCCAGGAGCACAAGAGAGAGGTCCAGACTAGGTCCCTCCATCTGACCGGATTCTGCCTTACATAATTTAAATCTTTCTGACAAGGGTTTGGACCTATTTCATGTCTATATATTTATCTCAATCTCCAAATCATTGTAATTAGGACTCAGTAGCAAATCTCATCTCTGAAATTTTGTTTCATTTGGTATTACCAAGTAATAATAGCAACACCAGCAGAGTTATCATAATGTTATTTTTTAATTTCTAGTACTTTATTGCGGTTTTGCAAAGTATATGAAAATACAATTTGTATCTGATTTGTAGATGCTAAAGAGCTTAGCTAATTGAGTTTATCTATGGAACTGTATTAAATCTTTACTACTGAGCCATAAATGTTTCTTTATTATGCCTCACCATATAATAAATCTACTTCATATTGTTCTTTTGTTTGTTTAGTCAGAGTCTTACTCTGTTGCCCAGGCTGGAGTACAGTGGCATGATCACAGCCACCACAGCCTCGACCTGCTGGGCTCAGGTGATCCTTTCACCTCAACCTTCCAAGTAGCTGGAACTACAGGCACGTGCCACCACGCCCAGCTAATTTTTTGATTTATTGTAGAGACAAGGTCTTGCCAAGTTACCCAGGCTGGTCTTGAACCCCTGGGCTCAGGCAATCCTCTTGCCTCAGTCTCCCAAAGTACTGGGATTATAGATGTGAATCACCATGCCTGGCTCTTCATATAGTTTAAAATAGACTAACCGTGGTATGAAATGCATTCTAATTTAAATTGTATCTTTTGCTTTGGGTTTCCTGTGTATTTTGGTTGTCACAGGGTTCTGTTTTCAACTTATGCATTTAATGTCATGTTGCCATCTTTTAGAATTTTTGATTATTCAGCAAAATAAGTTGCTGTTTGATGGCAGGGGAGATATTAGTTGGGTGAACTGTGAAAAGATTGTCACAGTACAGAGGGCAGCAGAAACTGTACGGTGTGCAGCCTTAAGCCATATAATATCAGTGAGTGAACCAAGGTAATAGATTCAGTTAAGCACAGAGCTGTGAAAAGTAATGATGGAAGAATCACACTGAATTTTAGGAACAAGTACCTAACTATTGCGGTGTGTGTGCATTTTTTTTTTTTAGATATAGGATCTCACTATGTTACCCCAGCTTATCTTGAACTCCTAGGCTCAAGTGATCCTCTCACCTCAGCTCCCCCAAAGTGCTAGAATTACAGGCATGAGCCACCACACCCAGCCTCCTAACTACGATACTTGTTACAGGGTGGCTACAAGTTACAGCACAGTCTGTGTGCAGAGTGCCAGAGGCTGCCTTTGTTGACGTTTTCATTCATTCTCTATTGAGTGGGAGCATACCCTTCAAAAATAAAATACAATAAAAATAAAATACCTTTAAAATACCAGAATAATCAGAGGATTTTGAACACTGGACTTCACCTGGTCCTATACTGTCAGTTTATGCTTGAGACGACAGGCTGAGAATGGTTAAAAGATTTACCCAAGGTCACAGTGATTGTCAGTCAGAACTGGAACCTAGGACTCCTTGCTTCAAAGTCTAGGTATCTCTTCACCATAGCATACCACCTCTTATGAATAAATGTCCTCATAATTATTAGGCAGCCATATCACCCCTTAATTTAAATAAGATGATTACATAGCAGATGTTTGGATCTTCAGTACGGAAACATTCCTGTATTTTGAAACAGAATTACATAAAGGATCAACTACCAACTCCTCCAAAGAACCATTAAGGCAACATCTTGATCAGACAAAACTAAGTTTACAGCATTAAGAAAAAATGGCACTTTTTTTTTTTTACAAAGTTGTGTTTAGGAAGGGGGATGGTCAGGGGAAGATGTTTACATTGTTTTGGAGTCTGAGTTCAAGAGGTTAAAAGAGGGGTCTTTCAGTACAGGGACTCTGGTTGAGGATGGGCAAAGATCCTGAGATAATGGATTGGTCTTGAAGCAAGTCTTAGAGAGTAAGCTATTGGTTGATAAACATACGTGACCATTTTGTCTAGGGGGGGTAATCTGACGTTCTAGTGGAAGAGTTATTTGCCCAGCTCAGCAAACTGTTCAACTGATAAGTCGGGTTTCCAGAATTTCCTAAAGCAAACGCAAATTATTTATTGGTTTTACAGCCTTATCTTTCATAAGGGGACCAACTCCTCCAGTCACCTAGGCACTGAGGGGGTTCCAGAAAACAGGAACAGGCCCAGGCAAAGAAGGCCTGTCGGTTGCTTTCCCTTCTGACCAGGAAGTCCTGGTAGCAAGAGAGTCCTGCAGGCACAGGCAGCCTCAGTTCTCAATCGGGACAGGTCACTGTGTGGTTGCAGTGCTCTCAGTTCTCTACCAATTCATCTCTATGTTTTTTATTCCTCTGTCAGTTCCAATTAAACCTTTCCTGAAAGTCAAATCTGGCACCGTTTGATAGAGTCGTTTCAGGTCATCAGCCAGTTATCAGGCCTTATGAGTCAACATAAACGTGATTCGTGAAGAAATTATAGGGTAACTTGTGATACACTTTACTCAGGACCCTATGGGAGTTCTGTTGTTGAAATTAATATCACTGATGGCACTGATTTATTATAAAATAGTCCTGCCAAATAGATGCTGTGAATCATGTTGTTAGGCAATTTTTAAAAACTCAGTCACCTGGGTGATAGAGTAAGCCTCCAACTCAAAAAAACAAAAACAAAAAAACAAAAAAAGACTCAGTCACTTAGTGTAATCAGTTGCACAGATGTTTGTGATAGGCAGGATTTCTATGGCTGTTTTTCTAGTTATAGGAACAAATTAGTTACCTATGTGATTTTAAAAACCAGGCTTAATAATTTTGAATGCTGACTTAATGAAAGTAGTTTTTCCTTCAAAACACCATAATATTTCCTAGTTTTACTGCCATGGCACCAAAACATCACCTTAAAACACAAAAACAAAAAAACCCGAAAGAAATTAAGCTACCTCCATTGCTGGCCTTAAAAGAAATTGACTCTTTTTTTTCTGAGTTGGAGTCTCACTCCATCACCCAGGCTGGAGTGCAGTGGCACGCTCACGGCCACCCCAGCATCAGCCTGCTGGGCTCCAGTGATCCTTCCGCCTCAGCCTTCCAAGTAGCCAGAACTACCACACCTGGCTAATTTTCTGATTTATTGTAGAGATGAGGTCTCGCCAAGTTGCCTAGGCTGTTCTTGAGCCCATGAGCTCAGGCAGTCCCCTCACCTCAGCCTCCCAAAGTGCTGGGATGACAGGCTTGAAATTAATTCTTTAAAAACCCAATTTGAAAGAAAGGCTTTGCTCCCCTTTTCCACAAAGATAGATGTCCAGATTCTAATGTCTGAGACCAGTGAACATGTTATTTTGTTTGGCGAATAGAACTTTACAAATATGATTAAGTCTGAAGTTTCAACATGGGAAGATTATCCAGGATTATGTGATTGGGCCTGGTATAATCACAGTGGTCCTTAAAAGAAGGCAGAAAATCAAAGGAAAAGACAATGTCACCATGGAAGCAAGGGGAGAAAAGGCTATTGGATCGCCTTCAGAAACTGGAAAAGGCGAGGAAATGGATTCTCCCCTAAAGCCTCTAGAAGGAACCAGCCCCGCTAACAACTTGATCTTAGCCCCTAAGACTCATTTTAGACTTCTGATCTCCAGAAACGCAAGAGAATTCATTTGTGTTGTACTCATGCCTCAAGATTTATGTTCATTTGTTACAGCGGTGTTATAGTGTGAATATTTGCCAGCTCCAAAGCTTATGTTGAAATTGAATTCCCAGTGTGGTAGTGTTGAGAGGTGGGGACTGTAAGAGGTGAGTGGATTAAACCATTCATGGATTAATGGGTTATCAT
Source organism: Tarsius wallacei (assembly GCA_963574415.1). Lineage (NCBI taxonomy): Eukaryota > Metazoa > Chordata > Mammalia > Primates > Tarsiidae > Tarsius > Tarsius wallacei. The sequence goes on from CAUYQG010274715.1 coordinate 12,118, forward strand.
GGTAGGGGAACGGGTGGCTTTGTAAGAAGAGGAAGAGAGACCTGAGCTAGCATGTTAGCATGGTCAGCCCCCGCCATGTGATGCCCTGCACCACCTCAGGACTCTGCAGAGTCCTCACCAGCAAGAAGCCTCTTACCTGATACGGCCGCACTACGTTGGACTTCTCAGCCTCCATAACTGTAAGAAATAAATTCCTTTTCTTTATAAATTACTCAACTTCTGGCATTATGTTATAAGCAACAGAAAACAGACAAAGACAGCAGCAAAAGGAAACAAATACAAAAAAATAGCAAGGAAATGAATGATTGTATCATGCTCCCCTTTGCCATTATTTCAAGTTGCTTTTATGAGCAAAGCTTGTCTTTCCTAGCGACAGTTGCTAAGTAAGTTAACAACTTAATGCCAGAGTCTGGGAAGGGACAACCACCTAAAGCTTCCCAAATCCAGTGCCCGTACCTTCTGTGGCAGGAGCTTTTCTTACCATTCTTTAAAATTAGGCACATAACCACTACCCAGTCATGGTGAATCTGTTAACCCTTACCAGCCTCTAGCATTGTTCTAAAATCGCAAACCTCTCCAGCTTTCTTAAACTTCCAGCTTTTCTTTAAAATACTTGTTCTGATTCTAAGGTGATTTTAACTGTAAATAGTAGAAGACATCTGAAATTTAACTATGATCAGAAATCCAGATTATACAAACTTTGTTTGCTGTGCTTTTTGTAATAAAATAGTTCCACCAGCCCCTGTTGGAAAAACCTTCAAACGGATCCATGAATACAAACCATTTAAGACACGCTTTTACACTCACAAAGATATACTAGGTAAGTGACTTTATTGTTTTCCTTTGTTGAAATGTTTTATAGCATTATATGTCATTATTCCTGTTACATAGTCTTTTATTCGTTTTTTCCTGTTCAAAGTTGCTTATCCCTACGGGGATGTCTGTTTGGCATGAAAAGAATATGGGTTAGAATACAGCTTCTCCACCTACCAGTTGTATACACTGGACAGAATATTTAGCCTCTCAATCTCTTTCTTTGTATGTAAAAAAGGATAGTCAAGCTGGGCTCGGTGGCTCAGCCTGTAATCCCGTGCCTTTGGGAGGCTGAGGTGAGTGGATTTCCTGAGCCCGCGGGTTCGAGACCCGCCTGGGCAAGCGAGACCTCATCTCTACAATAAATCAAAAAAAAAAAAAAAATCAGCCGGGCGTGGTAGCGTGCGCCTGTAGTTCCAGCTACCTGGAAGGCTGAGGCGGAAGGATCGCCAGAGCCCAGCGGGTCGAGGCTG
>CAUYQG010274718.1:0-11470 GCA_963574415.1 Tarsius wallacei
ATGGAACTAGAGTCCATAATACTGAGTGACCTCTCACAAAAACAAAAAACTAAGTATCACATGTTCTCACTCATATAGTAGACCGTGATCATCCAACGTATTACCACAAGAAAATGTCTGACTGTGGTGGGAAACTGGGGGGGGGGGAGGATGAGGGGGATGGGATTAATGGTGGTGGGTATCTATCTGAGGATGGGGAGACACCTCTTATCAACAAGGGTACCTGAACGAAATATTTTTTTATGCCTAACCCCTAACTGTACCCCACAATAACATAATAAAATAAAATAAAATATAAAAAAAAAAAAATGGTGAAATACACACACACACACAAAAAAGAAAAATTCAATTATTTTATTTCTTAAATAGATATGGTGAACAGGTGTGTTCTATCTAACTGTCCTTTATATAATTCTGCATGTCTTCAATATTTTATAATATAAATAAATAAATGGAACTTTATTAAATATTATAAATTTTTTACATGAGTTCAGGGTGAAAAAGAAGGTGAGAGTAAACTCTGTGGAATAGTGGAAACAATAGATGACTTAACCTCAATACGAGTTTCTTTTTTTTTAAAGACATGGGGTACAATTCAGGCGTAAGTATACAAATGTTCATTATGCAGGTACCCTTGTTGATGAAGTGTGCCCCCACCTCCCCTGGCAGAATCCCACTCCTGCCAATCCCACCCCCACCCCCACCAGTAATTTCCCAGTGTCAATCTGACCTCTGTCTCTGCCTCTGACTATCCTGTTTTAAAATCTGGGTAACATTTTCATCTCTTCAGGCAAGTTTGGAAAGATAACAAGATTGGAACATAGGCAAAGCCTTTAGCTTTGATGCAAAAAAATGTTATTCTAAGACAGAAAAAAAAACAGGGTAATTTTGATACATGTTGTTTTGCGCTGCCCAGTCTAATATTTTAACTTTTTGACTAGAAAACATGGAGAGAACACATCATAAATAAATAGTTGCATGAGTCATTTGTTATTTCATGTGTGATTCTTCTTTCTCACTTGCTAGGTCTGCACTGTGTACTGCTAAGTCAATTTGTGGATTTAAGTAGCAGGTCAACTCAATCAAATGCCACTGGGGCACTGAGAAAATTGAGGACAAAAAAACTCAATCAAATGCTACTGGCGCATTGAGTAAATTGAGGACAAAAAAATTGTCCATTTGGTTTGGCAACAGGAAAGCCACCTCTGACCTTGACAAAGTAGTTTTGATTGAGTGGGTGGGTGAGTTAGGAAGCAAAACTGAAGACTCACTGAAAAGTAGAAGGAAAGTGAATGCAAAGAGATGATGTGTGGAGGCAGTTTCGCTATGAAGAACAGAAGAAAATATTAGCTGGTAGCAGGAGGGCAAAGAGAGATTCAGGGAGGTTTTCTTGTTTTATATTTAACAGGAATTAGAAAAGCATGTTGATCTAGTGGAGAAAAAAAAAGTTGATAATGTGGACATTCCTCAATGATTTCTGATTAAACATTTCCATCATCGAATTCATCATCATCCCACCTCTCTCCCCTCCCTGTAGTCTGCCTATCCTGATCTCATTCCTAAATCAATGTATACACTCTCCACCTACAATCACCCAAACCAAAAGCATCCTAGACTGCTTCTTCTCTAGCATTTTCCATATGCAACCCATAACTGTGTTATGCAAATTATAAACAACCTCCTCCTCCTTCCCATTCTACTACCAATGTCCTGACATAGATAATCATTCTCTCCCAGATGCATAAATTTCACAGCCTCTATTTGATCTTTCTGACTTTAGTGTTACCCTATAAAATCTACCTTCTATATTGCTGCCAAATCACCCTCTAACACACATGTCAATCACCTTAAATCCTCTGATAGTTTCCCAACAACCAAGCCTAATCCCTAAGCTTAATTTCTTAGAACATCCTATCAGTATCCTTAAGCAATAGTCTTACTTATATATCTTTGCACATAGTGCACTATTTCATGCCTCCGACTCTTGGCAAAAGGTGCCCCCAGTTGACATTTTTGCTATTTTTTAAAATAAGGTCACCTATTATCTCCTGCTTGAAGTTTTTGCCTCCTTGAGTTCATTATCCTGAATCCTTTCTCCAATCCTAAAATGTCCCCCTGCCAAGATTTTCTAACTAATTCCCAGGATTGTGAATGTAATGTGAGTTTATTCCGATTGTGTTAACAGAAGGAAATTTGCAGATGTACATAAGATAACTAATTAATTGACTGTGAGTTCATCAAAAGGGAAAGGATCCAGGTAGGGCCTAATCTAATCACATGACCCCTTTAAAAGCAATTTTATCTTGCTGGTGGCAGAAGAGGAAGTCAGTGAGAGTTCAAGAATGAGAAGAGTTCAAGATATACTTTTTTACTTAAAGATAGAGGGAGCCACATGATTAAAAAAACAGGTGGGAGGAAGTCTCTAGAAGCTGGCAATGACCCCAGCTAACAGCCAACAAGGAAACAGGAACCTCAGTATTAATGTCTCCCTGCAAGGAACTAGATTCTGCCAGAAACTTGAATAAACTTGGAAATAATTCTTCCCCAGCCAATACCTTGATTTCTGGTTTTGTGAGACCCTAAGCAGAGAATCCAGTCAAGCCTGCTCCTATATGTAACCTACAGAACTCTGAGGTAATAAATGGATGCTGCTTTAGGCTGCTAAATTTGTGGTGATATGTCATGCAGCAATTGAAAACCCATACAACTCCATTGCTCCCTGCACTTTATGGTGGGTGCTCTCCTGCCAACTAGTTTGTGAGTTACTTAGACTAGAAATGATATGTTAAGTGATTTTGTATTCCCAACTTCTAGCACAGTATTTAACACTTGACACATCTGAGGGGAGTATCACAATGTCAGTTGAGTCCTATGGGAAGCAAACACTGAGTTGGAATTTAGAGTACAAGGACTTTATTGGGGGCCATGGAAAGTTTTCAGCCTGCAATGGAGATCTGTAACCCAGAGCCATGAGTACCCATAAGAGGAGTCCCATGTTGGCATAAATAGCCAGGTCTAGTACCCCCACCCTGTGTGGTTGTTGGCTGGGGTCTGTACAGGAAGAGCATAGCCTGGGCTTGAAAGGTGAGACGGATCATGAAGTGGTCAACAGCTGAGCACTTCTTGCAAGTGAATGTGCAAGTTCTTTTTGGAAGGAAGATCTAAGTATTAATAGCACAACACATTTACAACCCCCGCTGAATGAAAGAGTACTTTTTCTTAAGAACATAATATAAACTCCGCTCATCAAAGTAGATCTGGAAGGTTCTCTTCCAGAAAGAGTACAAAAAAGAAAGGACTCCCAAATGATAATACCTATGCCTCTAAAATCTAGTTAAGAATCTCACTATTTTATAGCATAAGTTGTAATGATTATACAAACTTCTGGTATTGATGGTTGTGTGTTTTTTTTTTTTTTAAACAGAATTATTGGACAATTATAACTTTCTCAAGGTTTTGGCAAAGAAAAATATTTTCACCTCAAGGGCATATGTTCAGCTCAGTAAAAAAAAATTGTTTTAGTAAACACCAATGATTTTAAAGGAGTTTGTTTTCTGTGTGTCTGTCATTAAAATGAAATTTTAAAAAGAAAACTCTGTTTTCTTAGATTGCTCTGACTGAATTCACATATCTTTGTTTTTGAAGCTCTGTCTCATTTATTTTAACAGCTCCATGTGGAATTGAATAGGTGTGAATTCTGAGCAAAACTTCTCAAAGCTTCCATTATCATTTCACAAGTGTCACAAATAATTATAAGTTGTTCTTTTCCTTTTTAAAAGAGAGGAAGTTTGGCAATGTACTAAAAGAAGCATCATCTTCAAAGATAGCTGCCAAATCTTATTCTTTGATGACTCATATTTAAGAGTGTTGATATCGTATCAGTGGAAAATATGAGAACTAAGGATACGTTCTCCCCAAACCTCCTACATTCTTTTTGTGTATGAGTGTAAAAGTTCCCAGTACAAACTGTGCTCAGAAATATCATTTTAGACTTAATTATGTCAAATGACATTTTCACAACCAGGAGCCTGAATGAGACTTAATGTCTCCAGATATCCTTAATGATATTGGTTTCCTGCCACCAACATCTCACCCAACTCTGGCTTGGGGTTTGGAATGTATCCTAATTGCTATATTGAGGTTTAGTTCTAGCGTACTGGGTTTAAATATATAACCATAAAGTTTTAGTGGCATTTTAGAAATTAACACAATTTTTAGAGGTATAACACATCTAAGAAAAATTTACCTTTAATCTTTTACCAGAATTCATTCTAATTCAGCCTTCAATTTGCTACTTCCTTACAAATCAGGGGGGAAAAATCTATTTAAAAGAAAATGCAACAATTTTCCACACTCATCTTTAACAGTGAAGAAAGAAGCCCAGAGCTCTGTGAAAACCTACACTGCTCCTCCTGTCTGCCATATTTTCCTTTCCTTTTTATTCTCCATCTTTGAATGACTTCAGTCTTCTGTTTTCTCAAATTGTAACACCTTCTCATGTGAACTCACTCTCAGCTGGTGGTCTTATTTCTCTTTTACTTAGAAAAGCAAGGCCCTCAGAAATTTTCCACAAGCTCCCTTTCCACATCCATCAACTTGCCTGCATTTGAACCTTTATATGTATGCTGTCATTCCAATTGCCACGGGAATGAGCCACCTTCTTTCCCATTGCCACAGACCAGCTGCCATCTCTCTCATTGCCATGGACGAGCCGCCTTCTTTCTCATTGCCTTAGCTCCTCTACAAGTCAAACCTCCCACTGATGCACTGGTTCCCTTCCCCTCTCATTTCCTCAAGTCATACTTCCAGCAATTCTCTTCTTTCAGTGCCATCAATTTCTCTCTACGCTAAACTATTCACATCAATATAGAAATGTGATGCTGTATCTTCCGAGTTTTTAAAAAGCCCTCTTGACTTCATGACCCCTTCAGCAAATACTCTTTTCAAGAAGAAAAACAATCTCCTAAAAGTGTACAGCTATCCACCCTACTTTCTATTTTCTCCTTCTCTCTAATCATGCTTTTGTATCTGCTCACAAAAACAACTATAGTGAAAGTCACTGTTAAATCAAATACTCACTTTTCAGTTCTCATCTTAACCTATCAACAGAATTTGTCATAGTTGATAGTTTCTCAAATACCTTCTTCACCTGTCTTTTTGGCACCCCTCTTTCTTGGTTATCTTCTCACCACACTAGCTGCTTCATCTCAGTCTCTTGCTGTTTTCTCCCTATCTTTCATATTTCTGATGTTAGAATACTCAAGCTCAAGTCCCAAGATATTGTTTCCTTTTCTATCTATGTACTTCTTAAAATATCTCATCTACTCTCAAAGCTACAAATATTATCTATATTCTGAGGATCCCATGTTATACCTCATGTCCAAATCCCCCACAAAACTCCAAGCAGTTATGTCCAACTACTTACTTCCACCTACACTTGGACATCTAATAATAATCTCAAATTTACCATGTACAAACTAAATCCTGATCTTCTCCCTTCATTAAAATTGATCCTTCTTAGAAATCTATCTCAATTCAACCATGGCAACCTCGTTTTTATATTTGTAGTCAAAAAACCTAGAGTAATTTTGATTATTTCTTCTTTCAAATTCCTCATCAATTCATCAGTGTATCCTGTTGACTTTACCTTCAAATACATTCAGCATCTGCTACTTTTTACAATCTCCATAGCTACCACCTTAATGTGAAGCTACCATCATCTCTCTCTCTTGCATTAGTACAATAGACTCTTAACTAGTCACCTGCTTCCAGTCTTAAATCTCTAAAGCTTATTCTTAATCTAAGCATCACCATATTTCTCCTCTGATCAGAACCCTAGAAGTTTCTCATCTCACTTATATCATTCAGGGTTCTCCAGAAAAACTGAACAAATAGGAAATGACAGATAGATGATAGATAGATTAGATTAGATAGATAGATAGATAGATAGATAGATAGATAGATAGACAGATAGATGGTAGGTAGAGAGAGAGAGAGAGAGAGAGAGAGAGAGCTAGCTGGAAATTCATGCAGGAGTCATTGTTGCAGTCTCGAGGCAGAATTCATTCTTCTCCAGGAAATCTCAGTTTTGACTTAAGGTCTTTTCATCCAGGAAACTCAACATATTATCAAGGATAATCTTCTTTACTTAAAGTCAGCTGATTGTAGATGCTAACCCCATCCACAAAATGCCCTTACAACAACACCTAGATCACTGTTTGATTAAATAACTGGGTTCCATAACATACTCAAGTTGACACATAAAACTAACCATCACATCAGTCAAAACCCCAGTTCCTTAAAATTGCCTACAAAGCCTTATATAATCTAGCCCTGTGTTGTATCTGACCTCATCTCTTTCCATCTCTTCCCCCTTATTCGCTCTGCTGCAGTCACATTGTATCCTTGCAGTTTCTCAAACATACCAAGTACATTTTTTTCTTTAGGAACTTTTGCTGATCTCTCTAAAATATTTTTGCCTCTAAAGTTTTCACTGTGCTCTCTTCCTCCCTTTCCAGCTTTATCATCCTTCATCACACTCATCACAATCTGACATATAACAAATTTATGTGCTTACTTGTTCATTGTCTATGTCTTCCCACTAGGTCTAAGCTCTAAGAGGGCAGAAATATTTTGTCTATTCTATTTAGAGTGTCTGAACCATAACCATTTGTTCAGTCAATGTATATTTTAAGCATATCACAGAAATATCGGTAATGATTACACTAAGCATTTCCAATATGTGCAGCACAGGACATTGGACTGTAGACTTCCAAGCCTGAGTTCTATTAGTGGCTCTGCTATGTACTTTATTTCTGCTATGGTAAATCACTTCAGTAATCCCGTACACAGACTTCTCCAACTGTAAAACAAGGGTGTAGAACGAGGTCCCCGCCAACTGAAAAATCTCATCTTGCTCCCTTTCTCTATATTTTATCTTATTTGAATAGGACCTCAAGTTAAATTACATGTGCTACACAGTGATACTGTAACTGAGAATTTCCATTTCAGCTTTTGGGAAACAGTTTTCAGTCTTATTCTCTCTAAGCCTACACTTTAAAGATTCATTTTCCTTTCTAATCTAATGGTGTGCTTGTTTGAGAAATTCCAGAGGCTATTCCAGAGGCCGGCTTTAGAATAATAGAGTATGGAGACCCTACAGCAAAATTCTCCATTGTTTAGAGGTCACCTGAAGGTGATTCATCAGGGTGGTATCCGACAGCTCTCTAGGTGGACAACAATTCATGATAATCATAGAAGCAAGATCCGTTCCCTGCGCTACTCCCAGAAACTCCTCACTCCATTCTTTCCCTTGAAATCCCCTATCCTCAGCTTAAAATTTGAAATGATTTCTTTGAGGCATATGCCTGGCCATTTCTCTATCTGCCAGTTTTGGGAATAAAGTCACTTTCCTTCTACTAAATCTCATGTTTGTCTATTTCAGCCTGCAAGGGATAAGTAGCAGAATTATAATTGGCAACAACATCACAGTGAAATTGTCAATGCATAAGAGTTGTTTTATAGATCAAGTTAAAAAGTCTATGTATTACTTAAGTATTAAAAAGTGTATTATAAACTATTACCTCCCAATTAAAGAGGTACAAATGATACAAATGATATAATTTATTTATGTTAACAAATTAAGAATGCCTTTTCAGATGTTATCCACCCTCACTCCAATGTTATACACACATGTCCACATATTACTTGCAATGGTTTTCACACTTGGAGGGCCGATAACACATTTCAGAATCTGAAGGCAGACACTGCAGTCTTTGACAGGCCCATCTCTTCATAAAAACACCACTTTTTCTACCTCCATTCTTGTGAATACTCTGCTTTGTATGAAATATGATATACAAAATGGCATCTTTCTGCTTCAAAGCTCTAAAATAATCAGAAAACCATTCTAAGAAGTCTACCTGCATGACCTGCAAGCTTGAGAAACAGAAACTTGCCAACTTGCCTTGAATTTCTGAACTGAGCCAAACTGCCAGAACTATAACATTCTGGAAAACAACTAAATTTTACTGGTACCACAATTCCTGAATGGCAAAACCAAAGATAGACTAAGCCAGCTACCTCTACCAAGGATAATTCTTTCAAAGCAACTTGTGCAATCACCCTCAGCATCCTTTAAAAAATCCCTACTCCCATTCCTTTCTTTCGAACATAATTCAGCTTCTAGCCAAATCTGTGTCTCCTGAATTACAATTCCTAAAACTCTAATAAACACTCTGTCTTACAGCTTTGCACTCTGTTCTTTTGCCTGTTCTAGGTGACATCTTCTTGACTTATTTGTAATCTTTTTTTCATGGTCTAGTTCCCCTTCCTCATGGCTCCTGAGCACCTATTGTCTTTATGAAATAAAGCAGCACAGTTACACCTCGTTTAAAGCTACCTCAAAGCCCTATAAATTCCATCTTCAGAACACTTCAGGTTTGCCTGCTTTTCTTTACAGGAATTAGTAACTAGCAAGAATGAATTTTATGAAAAAGTAAAAAAAAAAACAAAAACAAAAACCTGATGTTTATGAAGATACATAGAAAAGGGAAAGCTTATACACTGTTGGTGGGAATATAAACTAGCTCAGCCCCTATGGAAAGCAGTTTGGAGATTATTCAAAGAACTAAAAATAGAATTACTACTAAACACAGCAATCCCATCACTGGGTGTATATCCAAATTCACATAAATCATTCTACCAAAAAGATGCCTACACTTATTTGTTCATCACAGAACTATTCACAATAGCAGAGTCATGGAACCAACTTAGATGCCCATTGTCAGTAAATGTGGTACATATATATCATGAAATGCTATATAACTATTTTAAAAAGAATGAAATCGTGTTTTTTGGAGCAACAGAGATGCAACTGGAGGCCACCATACTAGGCAAATTAACCCAGAAACAGAAAACCAAATACCACCCATTCTCACTTATAAGTGAGAGCTAAACACTGCACTGGGTACACACAGACATAACGATGAGAACAGCAGAGACACTGGGAATTCCTAAGGGGGTGTTAGGTTAAAAATCCCAGCGGTGCCTCCAAAATATTAGGTCAGGCCTGATGTGGGGGGTGTCTGGTCTGTGATCTGGTGTTGTGTAAAAGATGCAAAGAATTGCACTGAAGTTAGATTGGAAAATATAGTTTATTTTGGAAGTAAATTAAAGAAAGAGAGAGAGAGAGAGGAGATTCACCTCCCCAGGGTTGAAGAGGAGGAGGAGAGAAACATGGCCCAGCCATAGTTCAATGAGCACATGGCCAGGTCGGTGCTTAGCAAGGCAATGGCAACTGCTGTTTGAAGTTGAATGCCTTTTAAACCTTCCCTTTGATAGGGGCAGGTTGTTAAGGTGATCAGGTGGTGGTCTGCTTCACATCATCACAAAGGAGTAGGTAAGCACTGGTACTGACATCAGGTGATGGACAACAAACAGATGGATGGGTTAGTCATGTGACTGTTGACATTTTTGATGGGGTCTGAGTCATGAACATCACAAAGCGTTCACTAGGTTAACTTTTTCACAAAACAAGCAGGGGAGGAGTTTGTGAAACAATTATCGGAGGCCACAGCAAGATGGCGACAGAACAGGTCAGACTGTGAAAGTCTCTGCAAAAGCGAGTGTCCATAAAGACTCTCTGCGTGAGTGGGTGTGTGCCAGTGGGTGAGTGAAAGTCTGTCTGAGGGGAGACTTGGGTTCATGCACCCAGGGCTCTCTTCCGGAGATGACTGCAACTCCCCACCACTCTGAGTTTGGTCCCCATTCGCAGGATTGTCTGTCATTCTCAGGGCTCTTCTGAGCGGAGGCAGAAGAAAACAGCTGTTCCTCACCAACTGGCACCTGGTCCACACCATCTCTTGCAACAGCAGACTGGCTCGAGCCCCAAGAACCAAGAAAGTAGGTGGTGGAAATCTGGGATGAAGCTCTGCAACTGGTGAAGAGAAGCCAATCTGTGCCATTTTCTCTGTCCTGGGACCAAGCAGAGACCTACACTGCCTGCCAAGCTCCGCCCAGCCTCCAACCTGGGACCTAGAGGTTATCCCCTCATTAGACTCAGAGAGACAGATTCCCCTCCCCCATGCTGGAATAGGCATAGATGTGTCAGATCTGAGTGGGAGACTTAACAGCAGTGGCAGCAAGTTTGGTGAGTTCAGATCTGATCCGCCCTCCCCCCATAGTACTCCATGGAGCATCTGACACATGCTGAGAGCAGAGGGAAGGGTCTGGAGACCGGAGTCGCTCCTTAACATGAAGATGGCAGCCAAAAGGAACTTGAAGTTACACAAACAGCCACAGAGCAAGTTTATTTTTGTCTATTGTTTGTTTTATTTTGTTTTCATTTATTTGTTTTTTTGTTTTAGTTTTTTCTTCTCTTTCTGTTTTTGATTATTTTTCATACTTGTTTTGTTTGTATTTCTTTTTTTTAAGATTTTCTGTTTGTGTATGGGTATTTTTGAGGGAGAGTACATCAACGGGGGTTTTTGGTTTGTTTGTTTTTATGATTGTATGTATGTTTTTGTTTTTGTTTTTTTCCTGTCTTTGTTTCTCTGTTTATTCATTAGTTGGTACTCCTGTCTGTTTTACCTCTTCTTCTTCTCTCTCTTCATCTTCCTTTCATCTTCTTCCTTCCTTTTTTAATTACTTTCCTTTTTCTTACTTTATTTTGCTTTAAGGGTACAAACATATACCCCCACTGCATGGACAGATTGTAAGAAGGTGGGAAGGGGGCTCCAGGGGGCCCACGCAACTGTCAGTGGATACTGGGATCTGCAGGTAGTTTCTAAATCACAGCTCCCCCCTCAATTCTCAAAACTGCAAAAAGCACAGCCCCCCAGCCCCAGTCCAGAAACAGAATTGGACAAAGTCAGAGGATCTACATAAGGAAGAATAAGAGACTGAGCAAACAGAAGTAAAAGCTAACCCCACCTCCCATCACTGATCAACAGAATTAAAGAAGAGGTTAAAAAAAAAAAGAAGGAGGAGGAAAACCTACACAAATGAAGAAAAACCAAAGGAAGATATGGGCCTCACACAGACCCCTGGGAGGTCAACCACTGAGAATACAGATTTCAGAACTCAAACAATGAAGAACCCCCAGAATGACTGATAACAAACCACAAACCCAGATATTAGGCTATTAAAGAGAGAATAAATAGAAATAAAGAGAGACAAGTAGAAAGAATGAAAGAGTTGATAACTGAGATACCAGCAATAAAGAATACAGTGAATGAAATAAACAGCAAATTGATAAGCATGAAAAGCAGTATTAACCAAGTAGAAGAAAGAATGTCAGAGCTTGAGGACCAAAATAAGGACTTAGCCTAAACTGTTAAAAAATATATAGAAAAGAAGCTTAAAATCAAATAACAAAACCTCCAAGGATGAGTGATTATATCAACAGGCCAAACCTAAGATTAATTGGAATCTGAGGCAGATAGAGAGACAGAGACCACCCTGGAATGAA